>JAODUI010000002.1:3175131-3188143 GCA_027563995.1 Papilio gigon
CGGTAACTATGCAATAGAGTCATAAGCAAATTGAGTATTTAAGTTGCGTGTGTACCTAAGGAAGGAATTATACAGTCGTTACGCGGTAACATACGCGGCGCCGGTTACCTAAGTGGTTCTAATTCATCGACGTTAATACTCGTGTGCTTAACCTTCGATACCGACGTTGAACCCAGTTTTGTTGAATGTAAAAAAAAAAAAGAACTTGGCATACAAATCTAGTTGCATTGAGACCTTCACCTTCTTACTTCCGTCTCGAAAGTATAGTTTTTGATATGGAGTTCTAATACTGATTTATGCTAAATTAGAAGTAAATTATAATTAAATACTAAAGTTGTTGGTGTTAATTTTAAGAAACATTCGGAGATTTAATGTAGTGTTTTGGGTGCACTTTGTGTGGGCTAAGTTTATTATATTAGTTGAAAGATTCTCACTTAAAATATACTTTGTCATTTATTGGTATTTGATCAAGTAACCTCTGCAACCGCATTTCAGAAACCGGTTTCGTTTTAGTGGTGTTGCATTACAGATTGGTTGTACTATGTTGCTGTTATTAATTGAAAAGTTAACTTACAATCGTGTACGTATATTATGCGACTAACTAATTGTAAACTTTGTCAATATACAAATTGACTAGATATATTATTAACTGTCATGGACGTTGTTAAATTTATTGTTTACTATTTATGACAATTTAACATATATTTTGTTCTATTTCCGATTTAAAAACTATTGGTGACATACGCGTAGTGATTTTGAAATGAGAACGTTGATAATGTTTTGTTCGCGACATTAACGAAAGCGAATTTGCCCGCGGCTGGAAGAAATCGAAAACGTATGGTTATGTAAGCGGAAAGTCGAAGGCTGAGGTCCCCGCGAGTTGCGCAAAATGACATTATCCGCATTCGGCGCGCCGGTGTGCATATTTGTCTTCAACTCGTATACAATGCCTCGTAACTTTTATGTAAACATTGTTAGTTTAAAACTAAATTGACTAACGCCGTTCTGTTACATCTTACCTTCCTCAATCGACGAATAAACCACATTTAAACATTGTCGCAATATCGCGGGGAATTATTTATTCTGTGTTTACTTTGTCTCAATCACTTTGATATGTAAAGATGTTTTAGTACCGTATTTTATTCAAAGATTTCAATATTGAAATATAAATAGACGGGACATAACGAATCAAAGCATACGAACAAAAAGGTTACCAGTACAGACACTGTTCTATAGTTTCTTGTTTATGACTGACAGTGGTACTAACGGTTATGTCCTATTGTGATTAAATATATTTGGGAGAAAGTGGTGGTAATGTCCACTCTATGAGAAATACTGTGAATATCCTGCATATCTTTATGTTTGAATTAGATTATATAGTACATACATATATACATCTTGTACACATAACAGAATACATTAGTATAAAGTCACGTATAATCTATTAAAGAAATAGTGGTCAGTTGCACAATAATTCGTAGCATCAAGGATGTTTGCGTTTGCGCTGCGTGAATGAAATTACAATTGTGGCCTGCATTTTGATGTTAAGTGTTATTGCGTAAGATTGCTTCCCCCATACTTATATAGGTGAGGAGAACTTAACCATGATTTTAATTATTATTTTTATTTATTTAAAATTTCAGTAGATTTTTGTTAATTTAGCATTATTTCTAAAAACCAAATAAAGGCTTGTGTTAGGATATGGTTAACGACAATAGTCGAATGACTAGAATCGAACCCATTATCGCTAGATAGGCTGTCTATACCCTTAACCATAAGGTTATTGACGCTTTGTTCATTATTAATTGGTCTCAATTATTATAGATTTAGCTTGAGAAAAACTACTGGATTCCCTTAGTGGCCTCTTCCGGACTTTGAGTGCGTCAAAGATCACAGTCACATTTAGTATTTGATCATTCAATATGAGATTGTAAAACTTATTTGCAAGTTTTATTATTGATTTCCACTCAACACGAAACATAATTTTGTTTTAGTCATATTACGCAGTAGAAGCATAGGTTCTTCCTTTGAATAATTACTGATTTTCCGTAACGATTTAGAGAAATAAACCTTGTAAATGACTCTTAGTCATTTGATAAATGTCGATATGAAGTCATATTATATGATATAAACAAAATTTAGTATTAATAATGATATGATATAGCAGATTTTTGTAAATTCACTAATGTTTA
Source organism: Papilio gigon (assembly GCA_027563995.1). Classification (NCBI taxonomy): domain Eukaryota; kingdom Metazoa; phylum Arthropoda; class Insecta; order Lepidoptera; family Papilionidae; genus Papilio; species Papilio gigon. The sequence continues at coordinate 3,177,324 of JAODUI010000002.1, forward strand.
TTTTATCACTCCAATTAAGCTCTAGGCTCATGCTAGGATATGGTCCACGACTATGAACTGGTGTGATACTAACTCTCGACCACGTAATAGGAAATCCATACCCTTTACTATTAGGCTATTAACGCTTACCTTAATTATGTTATAATATAACTCATTACATTTATAATTGTGTAGATATGTAACCTACAGTCTTGTTTTTAATCCCGCGACTGAGTCCGCGCCGAAAAGAGGAAATAAAAGGAAAAAAACACAATTAGTATCTCGGTATTCTTTCAGACTCTTTTCTACGTCTGTTTGTATGGAACGTGTTGTTTCTTATCGTTTTATAATTTGATATTTTTTCGTGTGTAATTTAAACTTAACAATGTAACTCCAGCTTATGTTTTGAGAAAACCCACGCGAACACCATGAGGAAACTAACAGGTTTCCTTATGTTTTTATTCAGTATGATTTTGTTATTAACAAACGTAATAATATAATTTCATATAATCTTAGTTCCATCAGGAAAACGGATGATATTTAAAATTTAAACTATAAGAATGTCTTGGTAACATTTCCATTTGAAATTACAATGTCTTAGTCAACCTTTATCTATCGAGAATATTTACTAAACAAGAAGGTGATGAAATTAAATGTTGGCTACAAAAGTAGAGGAAAATCGAAGGTGTGGATGGATTGTGTGAAAGATACGCGTAAGAAGGTTGTGATTACAAATAAGACAGCTGACAGAGATGTATGGAAGAGTACGTACTGTGCTGGCTTTATTTTAGGGGAAAGTTCAAGTTTATAGTAAGCTTGGCAAACACCATCTTTTCTTAACTAATATAAACTATACAAATAAAACAAATGATTCCTTGAATCAAATAAACAGTAACAGTCTCTAGGTAACTAACATCATATTAACATTAAGGATATTCTCATCGCTACACTATTCCAATGAAGTCAATATAAGATGAAACGTAAAGTACAAAATGTTTTCAAATCTATCAACTATTTCTGACGTAGGTCGTTATGGAATGAAATATTCAGAACAGGTCGCTTTAGCAACAGTGTACAGTGTACAACAAGGAAGACTCCGATCTCTCGAAGGTATTTACTCACAACAACTTATAATTTATCGTATTATTTAAATTAATTCCGAAGAAGATATCACTTCATCAATAAATTATAATTAAATCGTTTAGTACTAAGAATGTACAATATTGTTATATGTATATGTCACGTGTAAATAATATTTTTATATGAGAGAATGTGAATCACGATGGGATCTAGATGCGCGGTGTGTCAGGTTCAGATGTTCTGGTATTGAAAAAATTACTTGGAAATAAAAAAAATTACATTAATAGGAATTTATACATCTGATTCATGTTACCGTTAAATTATAAAAATACCTAGTGGAGAATCATGTCGTATGACGCATGGAATATACCAATTTTGATGTATCTTGAGAAGACGCATTATGCTGTCGTTCGCTTAATTGTGTTTACCGTACAAGTACATCCGGATGAAACACAACTTGGTGAAGTAGAGAAGAAGAATATATTGTGTTATTTGTGATACGTATGTTACAGCAACTAATTTTGTTGTTGTATTAATGTTGTATGCTAGCATTTGAAGCGCCAATAGCTTAATAGTTTAGGATAGGGATTTCCGATCACATGGTCAAGAGCTCGAATCCCGCCATCCGACTGTTACCATGGATCATTTCCTAGCACAAGCGTAAAGCTTAGTTAGGGTAAAAAAAGAATTTTTAGTCAATTAACAAAAATATACCAATAATTTCCCAAATTTATTAAAATATTTATGTATATAAATAGAGTGAATAAATAAAAAAAACTTATTTATGTTATTCAATGTCATTCACATAACCTCGACACAGATTTTATACATAAGAGGTAATATTTTATGTATTACTTAACACCCGCCCTTTGTTATTGCTTGCGAAATATATGTACCTACATTATTGAACAAATATTCGTCTCCGTTATAATAGCTAAGGAGAGGCCTACGCTCAGCAGTGGCGACATGTGGCATATAATGATGTGATATTAAGTAACGGATTATTGTCTAAGATAAAAAAAATGTTTTGTTTTGAAATAGATAACAAATTAATAAATTACGTACGTCTCTTCTATTGCAACAATACTAGCTTTTGCCTGCGACATCGTCCGCGAGAAATAAATAAAAAAACGTTACGAAGTCCGCTTTGTTCTAAACTATGTTCTACATGTCTGTCAAATTTCGTTAATACAATACAATCCGATATGCCGTTTTGGAGATGTCTATCCATCCAAACTTTCGCATTTATATTAGTATGAAATAATAAGAATATTAGAAAAAATCGCTACCAATTGTATCTAAAAAGTTTCTATACCACAAAAGTCTGGGCATGTTATGCTTAATTCTATTAGAAATAGTGGTTAGCAACAACCTTATTGGAATTAATTTAAATTTATATGTCCTAGTGACCTTGGATATCGTAAAAGGGTGTTAAGATTAACGAATTAAAGTTGTTCATTGGCGCGGTCTGTTTTTTTTTATATTGTTCAGAAATAATAATATTAAAGACTCGAAAGTTCCGGTTAAAGGTGAGTCAATATGCTAAGACCGTTCAGTGAGGTAACAGATGTTGTATAAAAACCTATTCATCCACGTTCATTGTTCACACTTTCCACTGATGAATGTATTTTAAGTTTTTGAAAAAATCTTCGTTTGACCTACTAAGTTACAAATAACTTAAAGTTAATACAAATTTAAAACTTGTTGTTATACATGAACAAAACAACAACAAAATAAAAGTGTAATATTATATGTACGGTATTTCAATTGTTTTTAATGAGAAATTACATAGAAGTTTGGAAAATATTAAATGTACAGTTTAATTCATTATTAAAAAGCAAAGCTTATGCGAAGCTCTAATTTTGAAGTTGACTTTTGTCGAAATAATAGCTTTGGCCGATACATTGTTGTTCGCTCAACGAGATGTATATAATTTGTATGAACTTAACTGAGTCTGGCATTGTCCTACATTTTTAGATGAGAAGACTTTAAGAAGCTTATTCTATCCGCAAGGACTAATACATTCAATTTTAGAACATACTTAATGATACTCAATGCTATTTAACAATTGTTATTATATTTACTTATTAAAAATATTTAAGTACTCACCGCTTGTAACCACCCATTTTGGTATAAATCACTCAGTAAACATTAAAACAACAAAAACAAACACGAGGGCACAATTCGTTATTAATTTTGTATTCGCGATTTACGAGTCCGGGTTGGTACGCGCCGTCCGCCACGAACGGGTCGGTTCGCTGGCTATGGCGGAGTGAGGCTGTGATGAACGCTGCAACTCGCTAGTTACTCGACACTCGGACGCCAGTTCCTCCGAGAGAGAAAGTCGCTGAGTTATCAAACCTCGCGGTTACGTTTGCCGATGACGCTATCATCACCGATTGCGTATTCGACGACAAAATTTAATTTTAACCTCCCCCGCAGATCACGCGCCACTGACACGGTGAACGGACAGTCATTCTGGGAGCCCTACTTTGACATTTGACAATCGCTATGTTTTTGTTTACAAAGTTTAGCAATCACTCTGACCGTGAGTTTTCACCGCCGCAACACCTGAATTTTTTTTCGACAAACAATGAGAAGAATTACATGTTTTTGAAACTAAAGGTGTGTAGCAAGCTTTAGGTACGCTATTATTATTATAAAAGGCCCGCCTCATTTTAAATTCATGCGAATAATTGGCAGGTAAGGTTTATGATACATGTTGTTTCTTTGCATGTTGAAAATAATTTGATTGTTACACTATTGCATTACTTACATGGATTGTGTAAAAATGAATGCAATTTTTTACTGCATCACATCATCTAATCGTATTCATCAACTCATATGAATTGCAAATAATGCTAACGGAATGCCTTCGTAGTAACATAACAAACATTTGGAGGTTTCTTATTTCTAGCAAACATTTAAAGGGCCGTCGTATGAAATAAAGAAACGAAAGTTCAATCTTCATGATTCATATAAAAATAGTAACTCTTACCGTCTTGATTCAAAATTTTAGACGTTTTCTTTGTGAATTAAAAATGTTTGTTATCATTTTTCATCGCTTTTTGAAATCGTTTAAGAAATGATTAGACGATAGTGAATATGTTCCCAGTCTAGTGAATACATTCTCCACTTCTTATTCACTATAGTTACAAAAGATAAAACATTACATGAGAAATGGAAGAATTCAGTTAATCTATAAGTATGTGAGAAAAGAGAAATGCTTAATTCCGTTGCTATACTGACGTACATAAACAAATCATAGAGACACACTACAAAGATGTTTTTGACGAACAAAAGAATAAAAACATTGAAATGTACAATAATAAAAAGCTAAAAGAAAACAGTTTTACAATTGTTATAAATATCACAATAATATGTGAAGCTAGGATTATATCTCTCTTTTAAAGGAAATCGCGAGAACAAGTGAACGTGAAATTTTAACAGATCACAGAGAGCATTGTCACTAAACATATATCTAATAACAACCGGAGGACCGCATACTGTGGAAGGCATTGGGCAGGCAAAGGCTGATGAACACCATGACAATACTATAGCAAATATACTATGTCATTTTGAAACACTAACATATATAGTTATATATAGAACATGAAATTCATAATTTATTTATTTAGAATTAAAATAGAAACTGGCAACGCATCTACTTCTCTAAAGTTGCGTGTGTCAGTAGGTGTCGATAATCAGTTCGGTGTTCCCGTTGTTCGTGTGCCCCTGTTCTCTTATAAAAATGGGTGTCTGGCTTAACAGTAGTTTACATTGTCTCCTGCTTTGAATACTATAATAGTTTTAACAATTACGAGATTGATGTCTATCGTATTGTTAAAATATAAACAAACATTATCCGTTGGAATAAGTTATTAAACTGATAGTGTATTATGCAATGGTTTGGTTAAATGTTTATTCGATTGTGAGTGTCAGCGCCACTTTCACTTCAGCATGTATGTGTGTGGGTGTGGGTGATAAAGTCGAAATTATAATTCTCTAGAATGTTGAGTTAAATGCTGGTTACACTTACATTAAATTAGGATGTTACTTTACGCGTTTTACGTTAATAGTAACTAACAATTGACAATTACTGAGAATGTGTTTTGTATCATTCATCAATTGTAACTATTGCTTACATTTCACTTTGTCCTCATTTGACGATGATATATGATATTTTAGTTATATATAATTGACATCACAAATATGAACATGAAACCAATACATTAATTTCAATCCTCATTCCACTGCTTAGATGCAGTTAAATTTTTTAACATAGTTGTTTTTATCCAGTGTCCCATCTTACTGTTATCGTGTATAAGAAAGTTTGGATGGATGTATATTTGTTATTATATATCGCCAAAACAGCTTAACGAATCTGGATGAAATTTGGCTAAGAGATACATTACCTTTATAGGCTACTTACTTTTTTTTAATTTATTATTCCGCATTGACGAAGCTACTGGCAAAAGCTAGTACAATAGTGACGATTTTAAATCTGAAATTTTACAGTTTCATGTCTTAAGAGAAATTAAAGGTTAATTGGGTTATGTTAAGAACAAAGAGATGAAAAGGATAAAACAGGTCTGGCGGTTGCACAAGCCTGAACGTGACATGAACATCAAGTGAAAGTTGAAAATAACTTCCTAACCCGTTGACATCTCTGCATGTTTTTAAACAAGTTGGACCAATTATTTAATGTATACTTATCTTATATAAAAACCTTGTTATTTCAGTTCAGTTTTTATGAACCTATAAAATTTTTGGGTATCAAAAATTGAAGATAAGTGGACTCATGTTAGCCGTAATAAAGTAATAATCAGAAGTAATTATAGCTAACGATTAGTATTTTTTAAAATTAATTATGCATGAAAATTGAAAACAAATTATGATTCTAATGATGAATTTTATTTGCACGTTTGTTACAATTAAAAACAAACTAAATTTTCATTTCTTGTAATAATGACATTTATTGATAGTAACGAAGGTTGATGTCTATTGAATAACAAAGTTCTTTCAAAAATATACAAGGACTTACAATATCATTTGTTTCTTTTTACGATTACGGTAACATTGTAGATAAATACATTAAGATTTTATGATTTTGAAGCTAACTTGGAGCTTTTCGTTTCTTACATAAATAAAAAAAATATTGCGTTACTTACAGTCGGTTTTATGTGTTTAAGACAAATATTGAGAAAATTTCACTTTCGTCTGTACGTATGTTGATGAGTTGGGCCGATACATTTGTACATTCGTTAAGCTTTCCTACTTTAACGTACAAGAAACAACGAACGGTTTTTTTTTTCAAATGACGTAATATTCTTCCCAAGACAAGACCAGATAAGGGCATTAGAAATCGGCATATATGCGTAGCAGAGCAGTTTCAATTGTGAATAATGAATGCCAGCAGTAAACATATGTGTAGCATGTCATAATTGGTACGGATGTCACTTACTTATTTATTTTTTTTAGGAAAAGGGGGCAAACGAGCCACCTTTCGCCTAAAATTATTTGACCCGATGCCTATGGACATCAGCGACATCTGAGGAATCGCAGATACGTTGCGGGTCTTTAAGCTCCACAATTGAATAAAAAAAACATCGCAATATTTATCTACCTTCCAATGTCAAGAGCGTGAACGATGTTGTATATTCTCCTTTTCTTTTCTATTTGTTATCTCTGCTTACACCTAGTGTATATACGTGTGTGCTATCTTAACATCTGTAGTATGTTATCACATAGTTTCCACATTGATCGTAGAATAAATAGTTAATACTTTACGAATGCCCGCTTCGTTACCGCCTCGTGTAATTATCAGATATAAAAAGTAACATCTTAAAATTTACGGCCACTTTTCGATACATCTTTTGAATATATCATTTTTTACTAACAACAGCGTTTGGACTATTACAAGTTATTTCTTTCCCTGTGATTAAAAAAGCAATACATTTTCTATGCATGGCCCGGAGAACAATAATTGTCAATAAATTATACGTATACGTATTTTATACAAATTAAAAAATAGAATTGGAATAACTAGGGCTGTAGTGGACCTTGAGTTATAATACTTGCTATGCTAATGAGCCGTCGTAAATTTAGTCTAATTCTGCTCACAAGGGCGGAGGAAAATCCTGAAAGCCATTGTTCGAAACCAGGAGAGTGGGGCGCTCTTATCTCCAGATGGACTGACTATATTGTAAGGACAGCGACAAGTACATACATGCTGAAGGCTAAGTATGGCATACTTAGGAAGAAGGATTATTGCCAGCAATAGGTAGACAAAGGCTGATGATGATGATAATGATACGAGAACAGTTGTGATTTTTATAGGTGCAATATTCGTCAACAATTTTTTTATTTTTCCACGAATTTCGTTAATCTAGTTCTGAATGGTATTTCTTATTAAAATCATCGTCAACCCTGTTTATAAGAGGAATTACATTTAAAATTTAAAAGATAAAAATAATCGCAATAATTGGACGCTAAGGTTGAACGATAATCAAACTAAAACGATGTCGATTTTGTTCCGCATATTTGAAACACAGTTTCCTCGACGGTACTCGTTATGATCTCGAATCACATGACTCTAATAAAAGCCAAATGTAATTTCCGTTCGCACCCGGATTTATATCTTCCTCGTCATGATTCATGTTTAATAGGAACATAAAAAAAATATTAACACATCTTTAATTATTTCTTTAGAATTCAGGGTCGGCAACCTGAAGAGAAGGGACTTTATTTCTCCAAGGATGTTCGTGAGCAGTTATTGTGATTATGCACCATCGTTACAACCCTCAGCATTTCGAATAACAAATGTTCAATACGGTTGGCGCAAAATTTTGCAATTATTTCCAACGATCAATAGTTGATTGTTAACCAATGAACTGAGAATTTGCTATTAAAGGTACCATATAATTTATACTGAACATTTCACAGTTGAATTAAAAAACGATGTTAAATGGGAAGTAATCGGGGTTTAAACAGATAAACTTCTACTCTACTTGTAGTCGTGTATGAGACCTTGGTAATTGAGTCATTCTGATACAAAAATTCTGTTATACTCGAAATAGTTATTATGTTTATGTATGGAATAATGCTTAATAATATGTGGTGTAAATTATTACAATTATTTTTTTATTGAGGTTGCGTATTGTGAAATGTTTGTAGAGTTTTGGAAAGTTTTGTATGTTGAATACATGGGATTAAAGATCATGCATATTCATTGCCGAACAACTGTCATCACGAACCTGCCTTGTTTTGTACAGAGGGTCGGCAAATTATGTATTACTCTTCCGTACATCTCTGTCCGCCGTTATATCTGAACTCGCATATTCTCTTTCACACAATCTATCCACATTCTTCGGTCGTCCTCTGCCGAAATAATTGTACAACTGTTGTTTAAATGCAGGTATTTCGGCCGTGAAAACCCATAGTTATACCGTAAGGATAAAATTACGTCACTTTTCATATGAATTTCAGGATGTAGCCCTATGCTAATTCCAATTCATCTGTCGTATTAAGTCGATTAAATAACAAACATGTCGAGCTCAGGAATCCGTTCTGCTTCGTACGTGGTTGCAATACACAATGACATTTAAATCCTACTCGAAGCCAGCGACGATACATTCGTATCCTGGTAATAATTTTAAAATGTGTCATAACATTTTACAAAATGTAATGCTATTTTATTTATAGCTTTTATAGAGCGGATTATTTATTTTATGTTTCCATTCATCTAGATTGCATTTTTGACATAGGATAACTAAGGGAGTAGTGATCGTCGGTATCAACTGACGAAAGAAAATTAAATACTTAAAACTTTCGTCCGATTTTTCACTATACTAGTTAAAAAAACGGCTTAACTCACGTATAAATCAGTGTCGGTACCTACTAGTTTCGGGCCCAGTGGGAGCTCTTCTGGTGAAGGGTGACTGGGATCGGTCCCGTGAGCGAGCGAAGCGAGTAGTATTTCAAGAAGCAAGAAAAGAAAAAAAAATGAAACAGATGACAGTCGTTTTGTTATTTATGTTTCGTCAATGGAAACCGACTGTTGATTTAATTTTTAATGTCACCATTACCAGTAATACTTCGTTGTCATAGCAACAGCATTTTATCGTTGAACGCTGATCTCTTTGTATGCAATGAAAAAAGCGAGGTTAGTGTATTAAACGTGCATTATATGTAAGCACTGAGAGGAAATATCGTCGGTATGTGGTCGTGAATAAATAAAACATTTATTATATAAAAAGTATGCTATTGATATGTACTAATTACCCCTTCACTTTATCACACAAAGGGGTAATAAAAGGAAGACATAGTTTACTAATATATAATGCAGGTATTAGATTTTATCTTACGTTGACTAAGTGAGCATTAAAAACTTTTTTAGCAATCATAATCGCACTTATTTTCATAAGCGTCAAATAGCGGATGACCAAGTTATGAATTTAACGCAATTGAAATAATTGAAAAAAACTCGTGTTAACTCAAAAAAAAGTCCTGGGTTTTTATTACCGCTTGTTACCATGGCAACCGACGACATTTGTATCAGTGTTGCCATTACTAAATATTGTGCTCTATGTTGCTAACATCCTTGGTGTTTATTTTTTTATTATTTTCAAAATTATTTATTCCTTACAATATTTATTAATTACCGTTCCAAGTATTCCGTGTTAATAAATTGTTACATTTTTAGGTTAATCAACCCGGAATATAACGTCCTTTGAACTCAGGTTTTTTGACACTTTTATGACAGAAAAGAGCGACAATCTTTAATCTTATCGCGACAACTTATCAACATTTCTTGACGTATAAAGTTTCGCGAGATTTAGGCGATTTACAGACGCAGACTATAGAAGTTTTACCGGCAGATAGCTTAATCCAGCGCTTAAATACTCGACCAAATTATCGGCCGTTAAAAGCTCTACAATCTGTGGAGGGTCTCATCAAAAAAGCTTACACTGATGCAATTTATTTTTAATTCGAACTCAGTTATTCTATGTCTTCTTTTCACTGTTTGATTCGACTATAAATTGTAACGGACAAGAAGGTACAGGAGATATATTCGGATATCCGCGCATAGTGAGATTGTCATTTGTTAATATTTTGTTTTAATAAAAGTTTTAGTTTTTTTTTACTAAAACAAATACGTACTCGGAGTATTTATTCCCGTTTTGCATCTATCATATAGAAGTCTATAATTACTTATACGTAAACGTCAATACTAGCGTGTTTTCCAGAATACAGGCTCTGGTCTGAGAGCACGTGATTTGCATTATAACACGAAATATCCCAACCGGTTAGAGATAGCAATAAAGCGTACCTTGCGTAACTTTATACAAGATTTAGACAGACTGCAGTTTTTTTTTTCGTAAATCATATACGTATGGTATTCAAAGAGATTTAATTAATCAAATCTACGTAACGTTATGATAATTTCTAGCATTTAATGAGCGAATTCACTTGATATGCTGAGATATGAATAAAACAGTCATTTGTTTAGTTAATGTACCTTTTACTGTTTAAGTACAGCGATCATGTGACGTGTACTTGTGATGTAACAATAAAACCTTTGCTGGGTATATCCTAGGATACTTATAAATACTTTTTATACATTACTAAACTATTTTTAAATATCAAACTATTAAAACTTTCGTGAGACATTTCACTATACTGCTTATAAAACGGGTTAACTCACGTGTAAATCGGTGTCAGTACCGACTAGTTTCGAGCCCATCGGGGGCTCATCTTCA
>JAODUI010000002.1:3188243-3210975 GCA_027563995.1 Papilio gigon
TGGCGCAGTCAAGCGCTTTCGGACCGTACTAGACATTGTCCAAGTTCAATCCCCGTGTACCAATAGGTTTTTCGTTTATGTATTTTTGACAATAACAATTTTTTTCCTGTTTTTTCACTGCTTAATCTCATTCCATCAACCTTGAAAAAAACTTTAAATAATTGGTACTAGTTATTCTTTCATAAATAGTAGACATCTTGAAAGCAATATTATAGATTGTAATAAAAAAGAAAAGCAAAAACATGCATTAGATTCCGGCCTTTAAAAGCGGAATGGAATCTTCACGCCCTTCGCGATAGTGGGATAAACATTACACACATGTATGGAAGGAGAAAGCGTCTTCCGCAACTGCATCGAGCATGTGACTCGGCTCATGTGACGGCGGCCGCCGGAGTGGGGCCTACAATGCTTTACGTGCGGTTGCGAAAATCCTACGTAAACTGGGCTACGTTACGTTCGTATTACGTATTTGTATTTTTAGCGTGTGTTTTATTGACACACAATGCAATTACACAATATTAATTAACTTGTTTGTATTCAGTAAAATAAGACGAATGCTTTTTTTGTTAGAATCACATGACCGGGCGACCACGTGACACGTGACCTAACGTTTTAATATGTGTGCAGATTACCTGAGGTGTAGTATTATTTTTCTATACTATATATAAAAACTCTTATTAGCAAACGTACCTTTTGAGATACGACAGCAAAAAATAGGATGCCCATTTCCAAGGTTATCTAATCATGTTCCAAATTCAAATCAATTAAAATACTGGCAATGTAAGTCAGAAAAAAAATAGGTAATAAAGAATAGGTCTTTCAACGTTCGAAATTCGAACATAATATAAAATAAAAAAAAGTTTGCTTTTCCACATTGACGTGTCAAATTTGACGTTCACAAGTTCGCGGAATTTACTTTAAGAAAGGTACAAAGTTTTTGTTTTACTTATATTAATTCCATATCTTATATTATCAGTTAAAATAAATATGAGGTGAATAGTTGCATTCCATAACTACGTAATTATGAGAAATAAATAACACATTGCCAATCAAGTTATCACTTCATAAGTTGAATAAGCCCAATGACATGTGATGGTGAGGCAAACGTTGCACGTGTTGAGCCGGATCAGACTTGGATGTGATTATAAACAAAAACTAATAAGTGATGTGTTACTCACGCACAGCATGTTGCTATGGAATTGTGGGCGATTATCTGATAGCTGGCGGCGAGATGAGATCTTGCGGGCACAGATTACATAAATCATATCATTTTATAGTACCTAATATAGTATACGTGCATAGAATATGAAGATGAATGAAGAATCAAGGCTCGTGTATTAAATAGAGATCTGTACTGTCTGGCTTACTAATCTATACTATTATCTGTCTATAATAATAATTATCATCTAATCTATTCAGATAAAATAAAATTGCTGACTTAATTATAGAAGAAAAATGACACAAAAATACAGACCATAAAAAATGAACCAGCAGACAAACATGAATTTATATTTGACAAATATGAAAAATCAAAAATAAATTCGATTCTATATTTCATCCAGATCCACGCAGGCATTTGGAATTTTGGAAGTACGATAAAAAATATCTAATATTTTGCTATCTAACCGCTGGTTTTAGTCTTTTAGTTTGTAGTCTTAGTAAGTTTGGAAGGTCATCAAGTATATTAAAGCTTTAAGCTTTTAGTGTACATTTAGCGACTTCTTCAAAGTCATTAATAACTGGACTGAAAAATGTTGAAAAATCTATTAATATCAATATTATTATGTATATATTTGAACATTATAATTTACATCTATTAATGCTTGTAAATGGTTATTTATGGATATTTCGTAATTAGAATTATTTTTTTTTTGTAAATAAAACTTTCGTTTCTGCTTAAATTATTTTATTAGATAGATATTATTTAGTTTTACTTTATTCCGTGGTGAAATAAATTGTTAATTTTCACGATTTATAAGACACGATAAGTGTTTTACATTAAAAAAAATCACTAAATGCTTTTATAAATATATAACTATTGGTTATTTAGTTGCCAAGACTATAATGACAATGAGTAAACTTTGTCGAGAAAAATGACGCAAGAAACGTTTGTGTGCGGGCAAGCTGGATATCGTGGTATCGTCCTCATCGGAAATGTCAAGGCTGGCATTGTCTCGGCGGTCACATGACTCCAAGACGCTTGGCTAATATTTATGTTGTTCCGATTACCAGGTACGAAGTACCGCCCCGCGCATTCCGACAGACACGGCCGCAGCTATCGAGATTAGCACACATCCTTATTACAGCAAGCTTTGAGTCAACAGTCATATTGTTTTAATCCATTTGTTTATCGCCGAGGCCGGTTAATAATAATTCTAAGTAATTGAGTATGTTCTGCTATTTTTTTCTTCAGATTTCGATTACCTCCGAATATATTGAAGAAGGTTTTTTTTTTAATATTATTACAACATTTCAGCCACTTTACATAAAATTACTCTAAACGTTATTTAATGTTTGTGTAGCGACGAAATTCATTTTTTAAGATGTTTAGCTTATTTAATTCTTTACTTTCAATTTACGCAATCAATCATAAACAATTAAATAAATCTTAGGCATAAGTCTATAAAGCTTCAATAATTTTCATTGTTATAACTCAGAACCGTGCGTACGTGTTGTTGGTCACATGGCCGTTGTTTGCAATAAACCGATTACATTTGTTAATTGAAGTGAATTCGTCATGAATATGATTTATTCAAGGATTGTTAGTTTTTTGGTTGTTTAGTTTTAAACACAAAAGATGTGATTGTAGTCTGTGACGACGTTAATTTATTTGAAAAAAATAATATACATTTTTACACGGATTTTAAATAAACCTAGTTTTCTTTAGAAACAACAAATTTCAATACATAACTTTAAATCAATCCGATACTTTACAGCGCCATCTATTGAATGAGAGACAAACTAAGGTAGCTAATAACATGAATCCTCTTATACGCTTACTTGTTTCAAAGTATACCACTAGATGGAGGAATTTCATAAAATTTCCTTAACAGTTTTGTTTATATGTGTTTGCTATTTTATGAAAGCGGAATATATTTTGACAAATAACTCAAAATGTTTTATTATTTTATTGTTTAATAAAAAACATTAATTAGTGACAATTACTTTAACGTAACGCTTTGTCTATAACACTGACGGATTAAAAAAAATTAGATTAAACTTACGTTGATAAAGATTGGTAGCATCAGACTATTGACAATTTTTTTTTTATATAAAACAGAATTAAAACACGGTCCTAGATATGTACAAATACTGAAAAGTAAGTTTTTAAGAGTTCAAAAATGTCTAATGTCTAAATCACATGACAATTTCCTTTGATTACTAAAAGAGTGGAATAAGATTATGATTTGATTTTCTAAATTGTATTACTTGAATGATTTTATATTTCTGTTCATATTTAATATTTTAAAAAATGATAACAAAACATCTCAGCGCGTTGATGTCTAATACAGGGCGGCTCGCGGCTTTCTCTAAGAAATACAAAAAAGTGCCTCCAAAAATGTTTCGTTTATCTTTTGATCGTGTTTAGTCAAAAACGACAAGATGTTTGTCCAAAACAAACTCTATTAAAAATTATTTAACAAATTTTGATGATAAACCGATAGTTTTTTTTATTTCGATCTTTCACTTCATTTAGAATTCGGAGAATTCGGGGCGTGTCGCCTCTAATATTTTACAAACGCGTAATAACGCTGATTGTAAAATACCCTAGACACACATTGGCACAGTTCATCGCTAATTTATTGGTAATGTAACCTCTATACAATGTGGGGACAGGTCCTGGCGCGTGGAGGCCCGCGGACGGAAGTGACAAGGCGAGAAAGAAAGTACCGACAACCGGTCGCGTTAGTGGGCCACTCGACTTCGAACTCGGCGGTATTCGACCGCATTGCCCACTGCCTGGGACACACAATGTGATGGGAATTCACATTACAATAATCAAGACCTTTATTAATTAACACATTCAAAAAATATACTCCAAGCATTCTGGAGACAACTAGAGTTCAGAAATCGATTATAATCTATGATTTTGTTTTATGACTTACCAGAATATTATAAATTTACAAAGGAATGTAAGAACAAAAACAAAAGAAAAAGGGCTAGAAAATTAGCTGACTAGAGTGCCGCAGCGACTTAAAATAGGACTTGGCTTCCGACAACAAAACTCTACATAATTCACAACCCCCGCCATCTACATTCAAAAATAGAAAATTACTTCACTAAAACATGAAAAAAAGATTATGTTAGTTCTAAGGTCCGGCCACGTAGCCTATATACGGGAGTATTTAAACAGTGGTATATTTTTCGGAATTAAGTATAATATATATCTTGAAATCACAAACGTATATTACTTTTGTATTATGTTAAGAAACGAACGAAACAAGCTCCAACAACTTTCTGTTTATATCCATACTAAAAGTAAGGTACTCTCTAAAACCATAAATTTTTACAACTTTCCTTGCTAACGTTATATAATATTCGTGTTATGAAAAAGTATGGCGTCAGCGAAATTAAATTAACGAAAAAGGAAAGTATGAACCGAACGAAGCGACATTAGCACGCTCAGTCAGATCGAGCGAAAAATATTTAAGAAGTAAAGTGTTGAGTTTGAGTGAAATTCCCTCGAGACTTTCAATATTACGAAATTGTTAATTGACAATTAATACTGTCTTTATTACTTTTTAGAAGTTCATTTGTGAACGGATTCTAAAAAATACGATGATTAAATAAATTTGACACGTAGTTGGAAAGTTTACTGTGAGTTTTCACTGTCAAAAGGCACGCGGAAAAATATGTTGTTCTGCCTCAGTCTCTAAAACCGGACATGTTTATTTACAGTTTTTCGCTTAATTGGAATTAACTTAGAAATTAGTTCTGTAAGATATTCGATCGGTGCGATGTATCGAAACTACAGAATATTGGTGAGGGTTTCATTGGTTACAAACCACAAAGATTTCCAGGTCTGTAAACTAGTTTTTTTGTAGGTTTAAAAATTAAAATAATCGTGTATGTTTATAGTTTTAGTAAAATTCCCATTGGTAAAAGTTGGAGGTCAAAGTTACCCAAATGTTTCTAAAGTAGGTAGCATTTCTAACGAAAGTCAAAGCGCTAGAAGTGAAGCATGAATTATACAAATATTTAGAGTAACCGGCGCCGCATCGGGAATATATTAAACCTCAATTGACAACTGTTCTCAATTGACACCAACTTTATTTGTACGAATTTAGTAGGACCTTTTTAGCTCATTCTTATTACCATCTGTTTTATGAACACAATATCCTGGGAATTGCTAGAGTAAGTATGCATTCTCAAATACGCTGAACGTTCATTAGGAATGTACCAATTTTTCAGGACCAGAAAACGACTGTGTTAATGTTTTAATGCGCTTCTGCAATGTTGTGTTGTGCCTAATAAAGGATGTTTTAATTTCGAAACATTGTTTGGTGTTATTTATTTACTATATGTTTACTATATCTAACAGCAGGGCTTGGCAAGGTGCGTCAGTGTTAGAGACTTGTTCGAGTGAGAGAAAGTCCACGAGGTCCATTCACAAGCCGCATACAAATATTTGTAGCCGCCTACAATACCGAAAACGGGTTTAGACCTTTCTCGTTTTGTATGCGACGACGTTGCGATGTCAAATGTATTGTAGATGTTTGATCAATTTTATGATGTTCCACATGTTTATGCCAATATAGTAATTTATCTCTATGTTTTTGTTAAAATAACTTATATACATATATATATGTATGTAAATTGTATCGAATACTATACGAAAACCGCGACATCGTCAGGCGAGACATTGGATTTTCAAAAAACATGAAACACGTACGTTTTAATGGCAAATGCAAAATCATCTTTGAAATACAATCTCTTCTTTTGTGGACAATTTTACAATTGTATAAAAATAAAACACACTATCTAAGTCACAAAATGAGTTAAGCATTAGATTAAAAAAATAAAATTTATAAGATGTTAGAGTTTCTAATATGTATCTATAGCATAAATTGTATTAAGAATGCATTGAATTATCAGTGATCTAGTGAAAACTAGTCGACGTTCTTGCACCAGAGAAGATGTTTAACGTATTTTGAAAACCACGCTTTATGTAATCGTGAAATTGAAGATTTCGACAAATAAGTTCCGCGTAATATTTGGAAAAACCGCTGCTCTTTCAACTGCCTAAACATGAATTGTGGATGGCTTAAAGTTAGATAAAGACCTAAGAAAGTGTGGATGGATTCTGTGAAAGAAGATATGCGTAAGAAGGGAGTGAATTCTGATATGACGGCTGCTGATTGATTGAAGCCGTTATTTTAATTGAAACAATAGCAAACATTAACACAATTTGGTTCTTTCTCAATCCATTGTTCGCAGTTCTAAGTTACGTTATCAATTACAGTTTAAAGCTAATTTACATACATAACCTTAAGTGAAAGTTTGGACCTGTTCCCCCCATACTAATGTGTAAATGTTTTAAAATTCCGACATCAACTGTATGGTGCTTACACTTTTCCTCGACGAAACAAGCCAAGTCGGCAAATAAACTGAATAAATTAGTCAATCGAACTTTACCATCCCCTCGTACAAAGATTAAAATCATCTGTGAAACAGAATCGTTTAACTAACATATAATTATTTTATATAACATTAACGGTGTTAAAGAGAATTTGAATATTAAAGTTGTCCAGATATGTTTTTGAATAGTGACTAGGATTCATTTTTTATTTTTTTACGAATTTTGACGTGTTGATAAAATCATTATTGCCCCCCTTATTCAATTTATTTATTTATATGAAGGTTTAGATAACATGAATATTGTGTTTAGACAGTATATTTTTATGTAAAATATTTAAAATGTAATAAATAGTCGCGTCTACGAGTCGGTGATCCGCGTCCGCGGGCTACCATCACTACTTTCGTGCGGCGCGTGTGTGACGTAACTCTATAAAAGAGAGTGTAGTGAAGAGGCCGCCGCTATACCGTATCCGTTCGTCAGCGGCCATAGCGTCCCGACCAGTCGCACAGCAGGACGCGAGCGGAACCTATTCCGCTGGAGCCCACAAGGACTCAGTGAAAAAGTCAAAAGGTGAAGTGCCCTCCGAGGACGTCAGTGATCGTGATCGTGATAGTGATGTGATAACGTGATAGCAGCGGTGCCCGTGTGATAGTGGCACAGGTGTGGCACTGTCGCGGTCGCAGCTCTTGACACCGTGATAATTAAACCCTGTGTTTGTTTCAGATACGAGATGAGGTCGTTGTTATTGTTAGCGGTGCTGTGCTGCTTAGCGTTGTCGGCATGGGCGAATCCCATCGGCAGGCAGGAAGATGACAAAGAAGTAGGTCGGCAGGCTGCACCCGCGGCCGCCGCGCCTGCGGCTTCCACTGACGATGACGATGATGATGAAGACGATGACGACGATGATGATGACTTGGGTGGATTAGGAGGTATATTTCTTTGACTGTATTGTTAATAAAACATCATTAACATTAACCAAGAAGGTTTCTGCCCTGACATAGGCCGACTACACTTAAATAATTAATTGAGATTTCATAATGGCATACTTTTATCTCCAAAATATTAGATGTGTTTCGTGTTTGTCAACTTTTTATTTAATATTTCATTATCAAGTTGTATAACCGTTAGTTATAAAGAGTTCAGTAAGGGAAGTAGCACATAACTACGATGTGTGTAAAACAAATAGTTATTGGTTGGCTGGAGCTGTATACCGTTGAATGAACACTGTTAACGGTAGATTTAATACATCTTGGACTTGTAAACCATTCGGCGACCACACATGGAATTGCAAAGAATTACTTAGCATCCGGCAAGTCATTGGTGTAATAATAATGCTGATAACATCTGGATAATTGCTCGACTTGTTAATGTTATGTGCAGTAGGAAATTAATTACTGATGCGGAAAAATGTTTTTAAAGAATATTTTTAAAGAAAATAAACAGTACAGTGAAAAATGGAAGGACGAACTGAATGTTTTTAATCATAAACTTTATTAGTAAGATGAAATTAATTATCATGGAAGTATTACATTTCTTTGATATGAATAAAAATCAGAACATGGGCGGTGGGGCGCGGTATGTGAGGCGACCACCGTGACAGGTGCTCTCGTTTGATAATGAATTCCAACAGAACAGACTCAATCAGAGAAATGGACGCTATCCGACTTTCTATCTTCGAAAGCCTCGTACGTCCTGCACGCACTCGCTGACTAACATCCGATCGCGCTTTCGATTTAATGCTCGCTGTAAAGATTCTTTCAATAAATGAAAAGGAAGACAGTAGAAATTGTATTTACGAAAATTAAACCAGTCAGATATTTTGTGACTTCGAATAATTATAGTTAATTCGCTTATAAAAATGGCCGTGTACTATAGAAAAATAAATTAAACAACAGCCTTTTTAGCAGATGACGACGATGACGATGACGAGGACGATGATGATGATGAAGAAGAAGCTGACGATGATGATGATGACTATCTGGAAAGGTTCTTCGACGATATCTTAGGAGGAGGAGGTACGTCATAATTAATTCACAGACTTAGATTTTTTTACTGAAAATTAGGATTAAATGTTAATTTCCTTATAATCACCACAGAGGACGACGATGATGACGATGACGAGCCTGCAGCCGTGCAGCCAGTTGTCGCGCCAGCCGATACAGTGGCCGCCGCACCCGCCGCCCCAGTAGCTGCTCCAGCTGCCGCTGAAGAACTATCCACACTTGCCGAAGAAGCCGAATCCGCAGAGGGAGAGGCTGCCGCAGAAGGCGAGGAACTCGAAGCGGGACAAAAGGAACCCGCAAGTGCCGAAGTTGAAAGCCAAGCCAGCGCTGAGGTAGCCGCGCCTGAAAGCGATGCCGAGGACGATGACGACGAGGAGGAGGATGACATCACCGACGCGCTCGACCCCGAGGACGAAGACGACGATGACGAAGAAGAAGATGATGACGATGACGAGGAGGATGACATAACCGACGCCCTCGGCAGGAACATCTCGAAGCACTCACGTGAGTCCAAAAAGTTGAATGCGAAGTTTTCGGCGCCCATGAAAAAGAGCGGGAAAAAAGTAAACCACATCGGTAAAGTAAAGAAAACCAAAGCGACATCCCACGTGGTCGTAGCCGATCACAAAAAATTCAGATAGTGAATTTAGCGGAACCGAAGTATCGGAAGCGCCATGCCCTCTCACACACCTGAGAGTTCCCCACGGTCCCATCCTTTAGCTTTAGTTATTTATTGACTATTTATTTATTCTATTTAATTTATTTTATTTATTAAGTGAGTGTGCTTGATGTGTGACTGTGTAAGTATGATGCATAAAGTCAAAGTTAAATTAATGTCTAGATCATGTCACATCAGTTTCGTGGCAATTTATATGAAATAAATCTGTTGTTCTTATTTTTGTGTCAACTTTATTAACTCACCTCTCGAACACTGTTGTGCGTTAGCTTGGACACTGGATGTTCTTGTCGAAAGAGAAGTCGGTCAGAATTCTAGTTGACTCATTACTTTGTTGTCAGTTGAAAGTGACATTATCTAGTAATTAATTTGATTATGTTGTTTATTTTATTTATGAATACTAGTCAAGTTATTTATATACCGAAATATTCATATATATACAAGTAATAAATAACAATATACCTTTAAAGATATCTACTAATTTTCTTTATATACAAGTACATGATTCAATCTTATTTATGTATAATGTAATTTTTTAAATTGTAGTACTAGCTTTTTTGACCGATTTATCTATGTAATATAACGCACAACCCAACTATGAACCCTATTTCCTATATCCTGGACAGAATGTTGTTATAGAGGAGACCATTCCGGATGAGATTTCGCTTCGAAATAGTTTCGAATTATCGACGATTGTCGTTTATGCTCACTTACATTCAGCAATCGACAGAGCCACAAATAGTGGTGCCGGTTGAAACAAGTCCGTTGTAGATGTGTGTTAAGGGGACGGCATCGGACATCGCGTCCGACGACCGCTTACTTTCTCATCCGGAGTACGGGCGATGACCCTACCCGATTTCATATATAGCCTTGACACTTTCTACGACCTTGCTCCCTACAACCGGGAACGACCTTGACTAACCAAACTTATTCCAACATGAGCCATAGAAAGCAATATTAAGTTTACTTTACTCTCACTGAATGACGAATCGGTTGCGAAATTTACGTGTCTCGAGTCCGGCTAAGTGAAAACAAGATAATGAGATGCGAAAAGAGAAATTTTAAAATGTTTACTGTCGTGAAATTCTGGGTGAGTGGTGAGCGGTCACACCCAGTCTTAATGAAACTTGTTACGACGCCCAAAATGGCTTAGTAAGGTGCATACCGTTGTTCAAATTAGGTATTACTTTATTACGTAAATTTAAATTTTATAACAAAGTAATATTAACGGTTTAAATGATCCTATTTAAGTTTAGTTACAATATTAAACTCCCGTTGGCAATTGCTACTTGTATGTAATTAGATTTCTTGTAAGTGTTTCGCGGCACGCAATTTCTTTTACGTGTAGAAAATAGAAAATCCATCGTTGAGTGGACCTATTAATTGTTGCTCGCCATTAGAATTCAAGCGGGGCTCCGCGAGACTGGAACAGTTACTCGTTCGCGTGCCTTAAGAACGTGCTTCGAATTGTCCGTATGTGTAGTATGAATTATCTGTCAGCTGAATGCTTAATTAAAGAGTGACATACAGCGAGTATGAATTATAGCGTGCGGGTGCTGCGGCACGACACTGGATGTGATCGCAAAACAAATTGGCAGCAGAATAAAATACATTGAGGTAAATTAATATTCATGAGCTTTCTAATGAAGCGGATGGAAAGAAATGTCTTGATCAAATATGTGTTGCTTTTTAGTTTAGTGTCATGGTAAATACGAAAAAGGAATTCACAAGAATATATTTATGATCGATTTCTCACAAATCAGTTAAACTAATAGTTCACTGTAATGCAACACTTCCTTTTCTAAAATGATTTGAAATTTAAGCTTGGACCGACTTGTTCACTATGGATAAAAATCCCCAATAAAACAAAAGAATAAACAAAAAGCTTAGATAACTTTTTTTACATTAGCTATGATTGTGTGAATTTTACGAAGCCAATAGGTCATTTCAGTCACGTCCACTTCTCAAGTATTGACACAGCGGTTAGACGATGTGATCAGCTTATAACCTAGTGTTTATTTTCGTAGCTAGCAACGTAGTTAATAACGGTAAACGTTACAAGTATTCACAAAGTACCAACATCTACAAATTATTATTTCCTGCTAAACCTTCCTTCACGGTCTTAAAAGTTGATGAAAAAATTCTAGGTATCTTTAGAAAGTTATTTATAACATTGCTCCTGATCACAGAATTGGAATTTTTAGGTGCCCTGAAAGAAGAGCCGGAGAAAAAACCAGCAGTATCAGCAGCGTACATTGTTAAATATAACAGATTCGTTGATAACATCCTTGAGAAAATGAACGACATCCTCAGGCGATCGTATGACCCTGTCAATGTTAAGCTTCAACCGATCGACGCTAAGAAGAAGAATTCTAAACCAAAGAAGGACAAGACTAAGACTAAGTCCAAGAAGTAAGTTATCAAATCCGGATATCAAATTACTGTGCTATTGTTGTTGCATTTAAAAATAAATTTAATCCATTTTTTTCTTCTAGAAAATCTAGCAGCAAGAAGAAGGTAACTAAACGTGCTGGAACTGGTGTCGCTCAAAATAAAACAGTTGAAGGTCTAACGAAAATTAATGAAATCAACGATGCACCTTTAATCGAGTCAAAGGTTGTAGATGTAAAGAAAACTGACGAACAAACCGAAACAAGGGTTTTGAAAGACAAATCAGTTAATACAAACGGTAAAGCTAAACCTACTACAACAAGGCCGAAACCTCCTACTAAAGCAACTAAACCGAAGCCAAAGCCTCCGGTAAAAACAACTACAAAGAAACCGGTAAACAAGAATAAAACCAAAGCGGGAGAGAAAAGTAAGCCAAGAGCTAAAGGTGCTTTGTATGGATTGTCTTCATTGAGAAGAAATGGGGACGTGGCTGTAAACATCTTGTCAGATCACACCACTGTAAAGAGTAACTTTGCCGTCGGACCTCTGGTCCTTAGAGTGGAGAAAGAGGTATCATTATATTACTATATTCATTTAGTTTACTTCACCTTTTGCATTTGTTTCTCATTCTCTCGACGGGCAACTTAATGGAGTTTTTTTTTATTACAGATTGGTCGCGGTGCCAAAAAAGAAATCAAATCAGCGACAGCCACTACTGCAGAAATGACAGGCAAAATAACTCTAAGAGTGGACAATCAAGGTGTAGCGACGTTGCATTCCATAAAAGTATTACAACCAAAACAGGTATGCATTAAATATTCTTGTTTTAAATTGTCACGAGGAATAGTCACGTACTTTAAGTAATGCGTTCACGATTATATTTCTGTTTTCCCGATGTTCCAAAAAATCATCAGTCACAGTTCTTAACTGACTTACTCAGTCATACAAAGGTCGTCTCTAAGCTTTAGTATATCATATTTGATGCACTTCTTAATTATCTAACATTTCTGAGAGCTGAGAGCGGTTAATTACCTTAGCCTCGCTTGTATTAATTTATAGATACATGTTTACCTGTTTCCTTTTAGGTACGAGTGGACAGCAATCATGAACGTACGCGGGAGTTGGTGTGGCAACGGAGTGCTCGCATCGCCCACGTTGTGTCTGAGAAATTAATGACTGCCTCCAAACCTATGTTCTATCATTAACCAATGAAATACATCGAATTATTGAGATTCTCATTGACTTGGTGAAGACAATATATTTATGAAGACTTTATTAAGATTGTAGACTAGTTCGATTATAATAATTGTGGTCATGGTATACTGAAAAGTTATACGTTATAATTGTTTGGGTAATATTCGAACTGGTTTATATTCAAATTTAGCATACAGTTTGGTATAATTCGTTCATACGATTTTTAAGTTATAAAAATTGTTCTTTCATATGAAACAAAGTTTTCAAGTATTATTAAGGTTGGCAATTTTTCGATACTCATAATATAGTCAACAAAATGCATTTATAATTGTAGTTTAAACGGTGCTAAGTTAAATATAAGTTACATTTTATTATTTAATCTTATTTATTTTATATTAAATACAATACGTATCTAAATAAATAATTTAAACAAAAATTGTTTTTTTATTTTGACAATTCCTGAAAGAAATAATCGATGGCTCAGGGGTTAGCACTTGTGATATGCAGGTCCTAGTTCGATCCCCGACATCAATCATTGTGCTTTTCGGTTTCATGTACATTTATCCAATATTCTTACGATGAAGGTAAACATCGTAATGCACATATTATCTATGAAAAAATTCAGCATTGTCTAGTTACCTCTAACCATCTAAGGCTCGGAGCCCCTAGGATTAATAAGTGAGCTGATAATTTTTGAAAGGAGGAACGAAAAATAAACACAAAAAAAAACTAAAGCAATACGAAATATGCCAGCAACATTTTGTAAACATATATTGCACTTTCTGTGTAAATTCACTGTTTCACTTACAGTTTACATATTAAGTAGACACAAATTAATATCTACGAGGTGTTACAAACTTAAGCTCTATAGGATAGGATATGTACAGATGTAGTGAGAAATTATTTTCCTTCGGGAAAACTCGGATTTTTATCATAATACGATGACACCCGAACTGTCAATGAATTATTGTATTAAATGAGTGATATTTTCATATCCATTAATATGGAACTTTATTGTCATATGTCAAATGTCAAAATTAACAATATCATTCTCTAAGATGGGTACAGAAGCTATTCGAGAGAGCACGATAAATACGAACTTTTAGGAAAAATAACGAAGGAAAATCATTTCTTATTACATCTGTATGCAATTATAGGTGTCATTTATTGTGTAATATAAGGTTTTCAGATAAGCAATATCTTTGGTAAAACTGTTGAATAGCCGTCGAGGAATTACGGTGTTTGTGCTGGACAAGAATGTAACATATAAAAAAAATACTTAAAGTTCTAAATTGGGATATGACGTAAACAACTTTTTCTTTATACAAAAAAAAAACATTACTTTAACAAATATCTGTCGGGCCAGCGACGCCAGGTAGGATAATCTTGGAATGGAGGCTTCTGTTGGTAATTAGGAGTTTGGGCGCTCTCACAAGACCATACTTAGTGTGGACGGGGGGTCAATGAATGCCGAAGCTGAAGGATATATTGTGGAAAGTATCGGGTAAGGCCTTTATCCAGCAGTGGGCAGACAAAGACCGATTACGATATACTAAGACTGCTCATTATGTGAAGTAATGAGGAAATGAAGGCTTTTTGTTAAGATATATGGTGGGTATGATGGGTGTATATTTTAATTTAGCCTTGCAAAAGAACGGAGCTGAAAATGCAGCCTATTTTGTATTAAGCGCCTGATTTAGAATTATATTTATACTGGGACAATTGTATAAACATTTATTCACTATTTTAACAATATACTGTCAAGTAATAAATTATCAATTAAAAAAAAACATGTCATTATAATCGTGCGAGTGTTCGTGTTTAGAAATTAAAATTACTTTATTTTACTATTAATTAATAATTAAATTTAATATACTAATATAATTGCTAAGTCAAGTGTCGTTCACTTCGCTATTATTTTTCCTAACAGTTTCACTTGTGTTATTTTTTAACAATGGTATAGTGTTCTGTTCGTCTCCTATGACCACCTCTATGACGTCATCCGTCTGTAACGAGCGGTAGGTGGGCGGCGGGGTCACTTTGTCATTATTATCTATAATCGGTAGAGCTATGTGTCCTGTGAGATCTGGAAAATATAAAAAAAAATTCAACTATAAAGTAGAGACATCTACCGGCTTTGTACGGTAACATTTGTTATTAAAACATTAATATACTTCTTTTTAAATAACTTGGCAGCTCAAGGTCGTGTGCACTGCGCAGTGCCCTCCCCTACATTATGATCTGCGCAGCGACTCGTACGATGTCATCCTCAATAATCAGAATTCTTGTAGCATTTTAATTTTTTCTAATAGAATTTATTTGATTTACTTACAAACATTATGTTACTAAAAATCGTTACAGTTAGTACTATAAATAATTCGTAATTGTAAATTACTAAAATTAATTTTCATATCATCATCATCATCAGATCAGCTACACGTCGCCCACTGCTGAGTGTAGGCCTCCCCCAAAGATCGCCACGACGATCGGTCCTCGGCCGCCCTCATCCAGGATGCTCCCGCAAACTTAACCGGATCATCGGTCCAAAAAAAAAAAAGCTAAATCATAAAGCTTATCAGGATTCTATAATTTTTAGTCTATGCTTCTCTGTCACGAACGAAACATGCTTTAAGAATTAGTGAACGTGGATTTTCACAAAGCGCGTCTATGCAAGACCGCGCAACCCTTTTAGGACAAGATTTTTTTTTTTTTTTACTTAAAATTGACCGGTTAATTTAAACATTCTTTGTAATAAAGACCAGTATTTTTTTTACTTAAAGAAATGTTCAGTGACATACTTGAACGTTTTCAAAGCTATTTGGCTTTGTGTTATGGTAATTGATTTAATTACGGGCGATTGGAGGCGCGGCGCGGGAGTCGTGCGAGCGTGAAAATATTCGTGTGAATGCGACGCAACGCACGGCGCTGTGCCAAGACATGCCACCTTGTACCGGTCGGCGTCGTTAACTTTTTGTCTTACCGCAAATAGTTTAATTAAAAACCATTACATCCTCATTGTGCAAAGAAAGTTTTTTTTTTAATTCAGTAAAATCCCATCCATAGAGAATAGTGACATTTCGATTCTAAAAAATACAGAAATCATAAATAAAAAAATACATAAGAAATTTTTCAGCCAAAAATTAATAACTTAATGTATTTAAAAGCATTTAAAAAAAAAATGTTTGAAAGATGATGAAAAAAAATAATGAATACTCATGCATTGCACTGCTATAATTATTTCAAATAAAAATGAATTTTTTTATGTATTAATTTCTATAAGTATGTTCAGGATCCAATACTTTAGAATGTATTTATAGGTAAATTATTATGTGATGTCAGAAGATTTGTATGAAGTCTGTTGTATATATGTTAACCATCTTTGACACATTATATGTGAAAAAAAAAATTTTTTGTTCTATCCAAACCATGCCCTGTCAATGTTCTTTTAAGTTATGGTATATATGGAATACTAGTAATTTCTAATTTAACATTATTTGCATATTAAACTAATGAAAGTTTTGAGAGACATTTTACTATACTACTTATAAAATGTCTTAACACACATGTAAATTGGTGTCTCACTCAGTGAGCGACGGGCCGTGAACGCGCTATAGTACCGTTCCCACTCACCCTGAAGATGAGCCCCCGATGGGCTTGAAACTAGTCGGTACTGACACCGATTTACACGTGAGTTAAGCCGTTTTAAAAGTAGTATTAATTGCAGAGCTCTATAACACATTCACAAATATAACAAAACAAACCATCCATGGTAATCTTAATACAAACAATGAATTTGAAAGTCTGAATGGATGTTTGTTACTAGTATATCAGGCACAGACAGATTACAATCTAGACTTATATATACACTAAACTTTGACTCGGGAAACTTTCTATTTATAATGTCCGATTGAAATAATTGCTTTTTTTATTAAATATAATAACAAAACCTCACGACAAATAAAGAAATAGTCAGCATTGTCTATTTTGACATAAATTACATTGCATTCAGTAATACAGACTTAGAAAAGATTCTTGTATATTAACCGAGAATAGTTTAGTCATATAGATATGTGAATTTTTCAGAAGTGTAAAATAAAACATACCATACATAATTATATCCTCAACTTCTTTCACATTACCATTTAATATGGCATCTTGAAGTTTATTTTCCATTTTCTTCTTTTCGTTTTGAGTAGGAATATAGGTTCTTACCTAAAATCACAATTTTGGTTGAACAACAGGTACACATAGAAATTTTCTCTTATATTGTATTTATGTATGCTTGCAATTTTATTATTAGATAAAAAATGAAATTGTTATATTGGTTTTTAATAAAAGACATGATTTTACTTAATCTCAATCTGGTTTGTCCACTTTTAAAATCCTTTTCAATGTTCATTTGAATTTCTGTTTTTTTAGCCATTTCCATTAAGGGGAATATTCGTTAACAAAACATAAATGTATTTAAATGATAGGGTATAATTTTTTTCTGGTTTTACTTACTGGCTTCTCAAAAAACCCATAATCATCACTGTCCGTGTCCTCATCAGAAAATCCAGCTGGCCTAAATTGTGACATATTTCATTTCAGTATTTTTATATAAGATAATCTTTAATATTTCCTATTTAGAAAATTTTCACTTGTTCCAATGGTCAAAGAACAAAATCGATTTTTTTGACATGACAGCAGCAAATGTAGGTCGTGTCTATGGTTTGAAATATTTTGATCAAAGAGTAGTTAAGACATAGCTTACACAGATTAAGCACTTATTCTGACTAAACGATATATACACATCATATTTTGTAGGCTTCTTTTAAAATTAAAAAGAATAGTTACAGACTGTCTACTTCTGGAAAAATAAAAAACAATAAAAAGATTTGAATCATATGATTCGGTGAAATATAGAGTTGTGTTATGATTTTAAAATGCTCATTATAATCATGCACAATGATTATGAGCACGCTCGTCTTCAACATACAGCCACTCCGCGGAAGAACCAAAGGACGCCTTACTCGTCATAATTGGTTCAGTCATTTAGATTACTAGAGGGCGTAACGAAATTGACTCATTTATAAACATACAAGTCCGGAAACACTTACATACAAATTAATTCAACCAATTGTGATATCGAATATTTACTGATAATTTTTCAGCTTTACACTGTTATGAACCCAGAAATTTTGCTTAGAAATTAATAATCAGGTAGCATCACTCGAAACAAAGAAGCACTCCCACTTAGTTTGAAGATTTCCAAGTAAAAACTGTGTAGTACTGTTCTTAAGCTTAGAAGTCATTCTCCGCGTCGGAAGGTAAGGATAATAGGCAACAGTTCCAATTAAGCGACGACGAGGGCGTTTGTTAACATTTAATTAACGTCAGGGAGCTATTGTGTCGGCGTCGGGCTCCAGGGCTGGCGAGCTTCGTCTGTTGCGTCTTGATGAGCCCACAACTCATACCGTTTCCTATTACAACCAAACTCTTACTATGACAATCTAAAGTAATTGTTTTGTTTAGTATAGATTGCTCGCTATTTTAAGATTCTGTCTTTTTTAGTACAACATAAGCATCGGTGTACGATGAAGATGGTTGTGGTAAGACATTACAGTAGTTAACAGGAATATGAGAGTAGGAGCCAGCCGTGCACTCCTAGCAGGTGCCGTTTGCTAATGATGTCATGCCGTAGGGCTTCTGCGCCGTTGGCACGGGAACCCTTAAGCGTCCCTGCAACGTTGTGTTTTAGAAACACCTATCAAAACCTTTTTCTTAATGGTTCTTTGTTAACTGTGTTTCAATTTTTTAGAATTCACAAAAGAATCGCTTGGGAAAATAGAACAAGTACAAAATATGGAACATCAAACTGAAATTCATTAACATACAGTGTTAATTACACGTCTTATTGTTTGTTGCTGATTTTGTAAGTAGGGTTTGCTCATTTCCACTAATGATCAAATAAAACGTATACGAATGTAATAAGGATTTTTCTCATAGCGCTGAAGGTAAGAGATTTGATTTATAGCAGTGGGCCGGCAAGGCGCTGACCGCCGCCCGGCCGGCCCGGGCGCGTTATTAAACTTTTCCCCATATTAAACATTCCGGAGACGAATACATTTTATTGTTGGCTCGGACCGACGTCAGAGGCCCCTACAAAGCGAAACTCAAAGACGGCAATTGCGAAATAAATTGAAAGCAATTTGATATTGCGTTGTAAGTAATAGCCATCACGAGCCCGCAGCCCTGTCGGCGCTATTGTATGCAATCTATGTTGTTCGAAGAAAACTGTGCAATTAGGTAGTAATTTGACATCGTCAGTTGTAAATATTAAATTAAATTATGACGAGTAAAAATTTCAAATAAATTCACATACTCTTGTTTCCTACAATTACTTTAGTGAGCCAACAGGCACCTTTTTTTAAATTATTCTGTAAATTCCATACAAATTATTTTGTTCCTTGGCATCCTGCATGAGGGCGGCCGAGGACCGATCGTCGTGGCGATCTTTAGGAGAGGCCTATGCTCAGCATTGGGCGACGTGTGGCTGATGTGATGATGATGATGATGATCTGATATATTCAATATAAAAAGTTATAACGTAGCAATTACTTTATTTGACATTTCTTTGACAGTACACAGTTTGTAGAAAAATTATATGTAAATAAAATACTTTGTAATTATAGAGGCCGTGTAGATAGCATCTGACAACCAATTAATTTCACCTTAAGGGTACTGTTTTAATAATTCTACGTGTTTATATTATTTTTTGTAGACGACCCTCTACAGGAGCGTGTAGATAAACCATCCAATTAGATGTCGGCTTTGTTAACTTTTAATTAAAGAGAATAGCGAGTAGTAAGGCCGGGCTAGTAAACGAACGTTAATTATCATATTAAATGTTTACGAATTCAGTTTTATATGTTCCATTATTTATTTTTTAATAATTTTAAATTTAGAACATTATAATCGCTTAGAACGATTTCATTTTTTTTTAAACATAGAAACTGTTTCTTTTTATTCCGTCATTCAATTGTAATTTATAAAATTATGTTCATAAACTATTTTTCTTTAAATTTGAAATAATGGGTATCCATTGCCGAAACATATATGGAAAGGAAACCTACTGTATTAACCAGTTTTCTGTGGTTTTTCAAATAAACATGAACAGATAATTAATATTACAGATAAGCAAAAGACAAAATTATTTCCGTTTTATTCGCTTGACCGAATAACATTAACGAAAGTTTATGCTGCCAGTAGAATTGATATAGCAAAGTATAGTAGGAGGTACAAATAAGCGAGTAGCTTAACAAATGTCTTTATATAAGTCACGGAGCCTGAGTCACAACGCTAAGTGATTGGATCGGACCATTATTTTGTATCTGCTGATATCCACCTAACTCCTTTGAATCATTCAAGACAATGAATGTAAATACAGGCTTAATAAATATTTGTCCGCCATGTTTACGATATCTATACTGAATATTTAACGGTAGTCGTCATTCTTTATTATTTGTTTGATTATTTAAATTGATACGGTTATAAATCTATTTCATTACATTAAATAAATTATTATATTTATTGTCCAATGGACTAGCAATATCTAATAATCTTTAGTTACTCTTTGCATATATTTAAATAAAATTGTCTATGGTTTAGGTTATGTTATGGCAACACATTATAAAACAAAGACTACATGTTGAATTTTGTATTTGCCAATTTGTGTAGCGTAATACAAAATAGTTACTATTATAATGCAAAACGCTACATTTCTGCTGTCAAATAAATACACAACCAAATGTTACATTATTTAACACTTTTGCAACGAAAATTAAAATTGCAATGAAAAATATTACTTCGAATAATAAAAAAAAAACAAGATATGTATTTGGCTAGTGTGATAGATTTTTTAAAAATTAAATTTCTTTCAAAAATAAATTGATTCAAATATTTTTCATTTCACTTATTATATCAAAAATTCATAAGTAAGATAAATCGTATAGTTGCCCGATATAAAAATGTTGAAGATCGCAAATAGCAACACTTGTAATTTAATATCCGTTTGCATTCGTATTTTAATGCACGTACGAATATTGTAAGGAGCGGGAGAGTTGGTAGACTTATGGCTTCCATTCAGTGGAAGAGAGATAATGCTCGCAGGCAATCACATAAGTGGATCAAATAGCTCCAGTCCATTTGGATAATGAACTCGCGACCGGAGCCTCTCTCGCTCCTTTAATTCATTGTATTATATGGACGATATATTTGAATTGTATATTTATGTCTTAACCAATATAGTTGACACACATATCGTGTCATGTGATTTTAATAATCATGTTACGTATAAATTATAATGTATAAATCAGTCTTAACTTCTGATCAGAGGTGATTTATTAACGTATTGTTTGAGATTGATACATTTTATACTATATAAGATGTCGTTTGCAACTAAGTTTGCGTAGAATAAAAAGAAACAGTAGTAAACAATTGTTTTTCCCGACTGTGTTCTATAACTATAACTAATTTCAAGGTTAACCCTACCAAACATTCGAATTACGACATTAGTAAGACGTAAGATTCAACAATATTTTAGGTATAGCTAAATTGTCTATTAGTATGTAATTCAATTAAAATTTTCGTTAAATGTTCCATCACATCATCGTTATCTATTGTTTTTGGATTTACTATAAATATTTGACAACTCGTTACCAAACCCTTTTATTCCAGATGATGTTGACTTCCTTAGTGACACTCATTATCCATCGCCTTGTTTTTGTATCAGCCCAAGTCGCCTTTACCAATAATTCAATTCATACCGAATCTATTGCGGACGATATTCTCTCGACTACAACACGTAGTTCTACAATATATCACGGTATACTTCGATACATGTTACCTAACTTTAGTGTCTAAATCCGAGTACAAAGGGATCACTTCCTATGATATATTGTACGGGCATTGTTAAAGTAGCTGTACTCTCGAGACGAGACTTTTGTCAGTCTCTTTCTGTTGAGTGGACCAATTACACGACTATCTTATACAGATATTGTAATCATCCCCGTCCCAATTATCTACCCAAAAAATACAGATATAAGTTGATGATCTAATCTAAAAAAAAAATACAGGATAAAATCATTTTTTAAATTCAATCTTGGGGTTAGTTTAGTTACCTATTTTTCGTAATGTAATTTATTGGATAGAACAAAACTCATCAGTTCCAGTTGCAAAGAGTCACTTGTAAAGTTATTCTTGAGATGTGCTGTCTCTTCATTTCATATATATAATTTAAATTGTTTTGAATAATGCTAAGGGATATATAATAATATGTTGGTGTAATTTCGTAAGCGCAAAAGCGAGGCGTGTCCTGACGCAATAGCCACGCTTCCTCTGTTCAGTCTATTTCGGCGAGATCCATTACTTCAAAGTGGCGGCAAGAAGCAATCTCATTGAATGACCGTCCCCCTTCCGCCCGCACCCCACCAGATAGTGGCCCCCTCTTGGCCTCGCTGATCCACGCCAATCGGTAAATATGCGTGTTAAATATGTATGCCCCGTAAGAACCTTGTAAGTGTATTAGATTTAGCTTGCTATTTCATGCTGTCAAGTAACCAACTAATCTACGAGAGTGTGCACACCTTTATTGAGATTAACTATTAAAATTGTATTTATAGCTTAGTGATCAGCACACAACGGAGGATGAGTAGGACGTCCCACTTGCGTATCGATATTTATCTCGTTTTTTTTTTTTTTTTGTGACATGATTGCCACTATTTGTCTTTAAGAGGCATTTACAGTTTCACCGGGCTTGAGGTGGCCGGGGGCAGAGGGCGCCTAGCCTAAACCTCGATTATGAGTAACGAAGCTCGAGGGCTCCCTCAGGAACCTCGGCTCGGGCTG
>JAODUI010000002.1:3211075-3230756 GCA_027563995.1 Papilio gigon
GCCGGCATACTGTGGAAGTTATTTGGAAAAGCTTATGTACAACATTAAGCAGCCAAAGGCTAATGATGACGATCATGATGCGACGACCTGTCCGTGGCCGCCACATATGACGAATTATTTTTAACCTCAGTGTTAGACAGACAAACAGAAGTACAAGTCTGTTCTATGTTGTAACTTATTCGTGTCAGTTATCAGCATATCTTATCAAAGTAACTTTTATTGGGATTTTATTGCTGCTAATATTTGTATATCAAGTTCGTGGAGGGCGCCCAGATATCAATGTTAGATAAAATTATGATGAAATATTTATCTTTTTATTATAGTAATAAAAATTGTTATGATTTCACAATTTTTGTAAAACATTTGATATCTGATAATAGACTAGAAAACAAGATTTG
Organism: Papilio gigon; assembly: GCA_027563995.1. NCBI lineage: Eukaryota > Metazoa > Arthropoda > Insecta > Lepidoptera > Papilionidae > Papilio > Papilio gigon. Next base: position 3,211,474 of record JAODUI010000002.1, read on the forward strand.
CCCGTGTCCTGATTTGAGCTTATTCTGACATTTTGAAAAAAATAAATTGAAAATGAACATAAAAAATAACAAAACTACGTAATCTATCATGTCGAACGGAGATCATTTGGCTGCAAGTTCGAATCTTGCCGATAAAGAAATTTTAGCACAAGCAAAATTTAGTTGAATTGATTAAAATAATTAGTACCGTATTTCTAATTTAAAAATTTACATAAACCTAAGTAATCTTAGTTACTCTAGACACCAATTTAAATCAAATTAAACCTAAATTTTTAAAACCGGACATTACAGTAGGGAAATCTTTTCGATGACGGAGCTAAATAAAACATACCTTGTAGCGTAGTGTCTAGTTCATTGGGAGTTAGGACCACAATGACGCTAGAGCCTGCACCGCTGAACACGGAGGCAACGCTGGCGCGCGGCGACAGCAGCACCAGCGGCTGGCCGCGCGACGACAGCGTGTTGGACAGTGCGCACAGACCTTTGGCAGCTGTGAAGTCTGCACCTGAAATAAGCAATCTAGCATCAGAGATTTCAAGGAAAATTTACATGTTACTCTTCAATAACTTTTCAGGTTTCAATAACTTTTTTTTTTTAAAATAAAACATTAGCAGATTTTTGTTAATTTACTAATAGTTGTGTTACCACTCCAACTTAGCTCTACGTTTGTGCTAAGGCATGGTCCACGACAATAGTCGAATGGCGGGATTCGAACTCTCGACCACATTGTTGGAAATCCATACCCACCATTACGCTATTGTCGTTTGAGAACTCAGTAACTTAAGTAACATAATATTAATTCAGACAGTAATCTTAGTCAAATTTCATCCAGACCCGTTTAGATGTTTTGGAGTTACCTGCTAACAAACATTCAACCACCTAACATTATTAGTATGAACTGTAACTTGGAGATTGGTGGTGGTGTTAAGTAATGCTCACAAGGCATTGTTTCAAGTTACCTTAAAACTATGATTATTTAAATCATGTAAAGCATAACATCATTAATAATTAGTGCAATATTATTATTAATATTAATATTTCGTTTGTTTAAGCGTTTGAATAAAAACATTAATTCTTTAAAAAAAAAAAAACTTCATAAATCATGTACCTAGAACGTATCTGCAGTCGATGACTATGGGCATGGTGCAGCCGGCCTGCTTCTGAGCGGCGCGCGACACGTACTGGCGGATGTACTCGACGCTGGGGAAGTACAGACTGTTGCCCACTGTCACCAGTAAGTAGCTGAAGCCGGACGACGTCTGCGAACAAACTCACAGTGAACTAGCAGTATCTTAAAATATATTAAGAAATTTACCAGCCAGGTGATTTAAAAAAAATGTTCTTATATAAGTCGCGTATCCCCAGTCAATAGATTATAATCATGTCTTCTAGTATAGGTTAAAAATAGATATTGAGTGCCATAAAGATAATTGCTTGATGATGTTACGGTTAAACTTTTAAACTTTGTAGTAGAGTTAATAAATGAGGGAGAAATGAGCGGAAATAAAGATACACACGGAGACTGAATATGTTATTTGGTAAGTTCCTAGTCAGTAAATAAATACTATTTAATTATACAAAACGAAAGGCTTATACTGGGTCAAGTTTTATTATCAGTTAAATGAAATGTAATGTTTATATTATGACGTCCAATTTATTTGTTTATATGAACCACGATAACCATGTCAATTGATTTATTAGGTCTTTTCAGTACAAAACAAAAACCGTTATAAAACCCCGATAGCTCTCTGTAGTTACCATTTCGTAATACTTTTAGATTATAAACTATTTACATATTGTTACAAAAAAAATGTTTGCAAAAACTATTGTCAATTGTTTTTTAAAAAAAACAATTTCACCAAACTATGTCCCATATGTTCAGTAGGTCAGATATTCATTCGCGATCGGATTACGTTGAATTTAAATACAAATTACGTCATTATTATTTCATCATTAGAATATCGATAATAATATGAGAATAATTTTGTGATGAATATCGCGTTAATTTTAATTCGATAAGTATTAGCGATAAATAAATAAGCTTTGATAAGTGGAGAGTATTGAAAACAGTGTTATAAAGATTATCTAAATAATACCAGATAGGTAGTCCTCTAATCTAATCATATTAAGGAAATTAAAAATAGAGGTCAACATTAGTGATATCAAATCACTGTATCATGCAGAGTAAGCAGTTTTGTTAAATATATAAACTTTTTGGTTTTATTTCGAATAATGTATGACATACTTCGCAAAACTCTTAATGCTATGAACATGGTTTTCTTGCCATTTTTACTGTTATATATAGCGTAAACTTTTTTTTAATTTGTTACATATGTTCTCAGCAACCACAGCATCGATTTATATAATTCTTTTTCTAGAAACATGCTTACAACTTAGGCTAGGTTTTAGGCTATATATTATCACGCTATTAAACTTATTGTATGTGTAAATTGAAAAAAAAAATGTTATGGAAGAGAGAGATAAAAACCATAAGCCTGTTATACCTGCGGCATGTTATACTATTTATCAAATTAAAAGTTAAACACTCACGGTAACAATCTCGGCTTCCAGCTGCGGTCTCGCGCTAGGGTACAGCAAGAGTACCACATTGAGGACAACCCCAGCTACTATCCCCAGCTCCACTCCCACCACCAAACAGATCGCGAACGTCGCGAACGCAGGCATTAGATCCGCCCGCCGTGATCGCCACATTGGTTTCACAACCTGCAATACAATGAAGTTAATTTAGACTCTAATAAACACCAATGCACATACACTGAGACACTCTCTAACTAACACGAATTGCCATTAACCTTATGTAGAAGGCGCTATCTCTTGTAAAACAGTTTCACCTGCTACAGTAGAGAGTCAAATTAGTTTTGTAATGATTTTTTTTTAAGCCCAATAAACTATAAACCAAGCAATATTACCATTAAAAAATAACAATGTATGGGACTTAATCATGCGTGGATATTCTAGAAGAGAACGGGTCAAATGATACTCTGACGATCTCAGCCGCGAAAATCAGTAACAACTAAAATATTGATAAATAAACATATAAAAATTACTTTTTTATAACACGCCTTGTAATCAATCATTTACATATGTACTATTATATATTGAAATATAAATACACTGAGACAATCGATACATACATAAATTATGTATTCCCTTTATGTAATGAATGTATCGAATTAAAAAAAAAAGATGATTACAGTTTCAACTCGAAAGAACCTTGAATTAGCAATTTTTTTCATAACATAGAAATTGTAATGTTAATAATATTTGAATATCGAATTAAAATATAATCAAATGATGAAAGTATTGTGAAATCAGTCCAATAGTTTATCAAATATATATATATCTTTTAGTTGAAATATTATATATTTGTACAATCGCCACCGTTCGCGGTGTTCCACTTAAAAAACTATCCTTGTCCGCAAACTTCGCCGGATAATAGTAAAAAGCAATTAGTCGTCTACCTGCTCTGACCACTAATGAATTTTTTTTTCTAACAAATTTGAAAACCGTATCCTATTGTCTGTTGTGCCCGCGTCGTGGTCTCAATGCGACCAAATATTCAAGCGATTAAAGCTTGTACGGTGGGACACCGCGAATGAACGCGTTGGTACGTTCTAAGTATGATAACCTTGGCGGTGATAAAATCAACGCAATGTTAATTACTTTTAAAATGTAGGTTCAGATGAATTGTCTTATCTTTAACCGTTACGTTAAAATAAGGTTACGAGTTGAATAAAATATCAAACAAACAAAAGAATAATTTCATTATATTAATAGTTGGGAACCTCCAAGACTTTTTTTATATTTAAATATCAGCATATTTTTTTTCTTTTACCAATCCAACTAAGTAATAGACATATGCTAGGATATGGTTTAAATTAGTCGAATGGATTCACGAGCACTCGATCGAACATGCGTACCCTTAACCATTAGGTTACTGGCGTTTTATAAATGTATAACGTAAATTGTTTACATCTTACCTCGTATTCTATCATAAATATGACTGCACATATAACGACCGCTGCAAGAGACGCCTTCGGTATAAAGTAGAAGTAAGGAGTCAGTAGACTGAGAGCTAATAGTACCAAGATACCTGGAAAAAGACACGAATAAATTATAATACGGTCTGACCTGACAACTGATGACATAGATACAAAATGTATGGTGACAGACGGTCAGGAGATGAATAGAAATGGATTAAAAACTAACTAGTTAAAACTGGTTCAGCCGTTTAAAATCTAGGTTTACCCAAAAACTAAAATGATGCTAATTATATGTTAAGCGAAGTTTTAAGAGTGTACCAACCCGTATAAATGCCTCCAAATTGCGTGGCCACTCCGCTGGCGTGGTTGACCGCGCTGCGGGAAAATGAGCCTGTGATCGGCATCGCGCTGACGAACGAACCGAAGATATTGGCTAATGACAGTGTCAGTAGCTCCTGTGTGGCGTCCACTGACTCGCCACTCGCTGCACAAGTCATTATAAATATTACTTAAAATGTTTACTTTTAATTACTTAAAATACATTTGACAAAAAACAAATGAATGTTTGTATGACGCTCTAATAATTACTAATCGAATGACATTTTATTATTTAAAATCTGTTGAACCGTTTCGGAATAAAATTATCAAGATGTATGTCAAACATTACATTCTTTAGCTAAAATATGAGACATAAAAGAGTTTCAGTTTGAGTTCAATTTAAAACATCATTATCCCTTTTATAGCGATACTAAAAATTGTGAAAAAAAAAACAAAAAAAACGGTCAATAAAAACGTACCCGTTCGGTACAATAGACGCAGATTACAAAAAAATAAAACTCAATTTGAAAATAAGAATGTAATCGCTATTGGAGATGGCGCTCCGGTCGAATACTGATGTCGGAGCGGTCGCGGTAACGATATTAGGGCTATTAAATGTTACCCATACGACCTGTACCCGTTCCATTGTGCCTAGCAAACTAAGTTATCTCTACGCTCTTATATAACGGGCACTGAGTCCTACACGCACACATACACATAGACAATTGTATGCTGAACAACGATTAAGTACTAGACAGACTGGTCACTATCTGCCTACTGTTGGACAGACCTTCGCCAATACCTACCATAGTAGGTCGTCTATAATGAACAGAATAAACTGGTAAGTGTAAAAAAAATATCCAAGCGGTTTTAGTGTAATTAAAAAAACGTTTAATTACGAAATACACATTTTCGTTTAAATATTTCAAATTTATTTTTTTCTCATACGTTTGCTACTTTTACTATTGTTCTAAATTCACACAGTTTTAATTTACTTTGAAATAAAATGTGGATTGTTGTGAGATTTGGTAGATATTAAATAGAGAGAAAAATTTTATTTAAAATGTTTTGAAATCCTATTACAAAAATGTCTTTGCTCATTGCTCGAGCGCGCAGTGAGAGCAGATAAAGGTAATTGATAAGATAATCGATGCCTTTAAATTTATTATACTTTTATCCGCAATGTTTCTGTAAATGTTACGTCCTTTGTGATTTAAAGACATTTATAGATGACTTGTTGAATTTTATATATTATTATATTCCTCATTGAATAAAGTACAGATGTAATGAAAACTCGGATCTTTATCAGAATACCATGATACCCGAACTGTCACTGAATGATTGTATTAAATGAGTGACATTTTCACATTCCTTATTATGGAACTTTATTGTCATATGTCAAGTGTCAAAATTAACAATGTCGTTCTCTAAGAGCTAAGCTATTTTAGAGAGCACGATAAATACGAAGACTTCCTAAAAATTACGAAAGAAAATCTTTTCTCACTAATTTTGCATAATATCACATATTAAAAACCAAAAGCAAACAAAAAAAATAAACTTAATTTTCATGCCAATCTGAGCATTAATTTTGGTAATTATAAAGAAATAATTCAAGTTGTTATTTAAATAGATTTTTCTTTTTGTCGCAAATGTAAATTTTAATCAACTTACCAAAAGCTTTAGCGATAGCCACATTGCCTAATACTCCGATAATTGGAACCAAAACTATCGAGGAACCCAAGTCCGAGCACATCTCAATAAACGTGACGTTCCTCCCGCCGTACTCCGTACTGAAAGGCGGCAAGCCCAGCGACGGCAGACCTTCTCTAAAATGAAAGCGCATTACGAATACCGGACGTTTGCAAGAGACGTTATTTGATAAACTCTGAGGAAAATCACGTTTTGTCAGGACTTGACAAAGGAATGAAATTTTTTAAAAATATTTGGATGGAATATATGAAGCGCCAATAGCCTAATGATTAAGGTAAAGACTACCGGTCTAGAGGTCGTGGGTTCCAATCCCGTCATTCGACTATTGTCCTTAACCGTATCCTAATACAAGCTTTTTCAAGCTTGCCAGGAATGGTTACAAGAAATATTAGTCAATTACCAAAAATCTACTAATATAAAAAAAAATCTATGCGTAGTTATCGACTGACTTTGAGTAAACTAAAAATTTCTTATAGTTGTTATTCATAAAAAGAACAACAGTGATGTAACTAAAGTTAAAACATCAGGTGTTTTTCAAAAGTACAATAAAAAAATGCAAGCTCACTTGACAGTTCCAGTTAGTTTAAAAGGGGACTCTGAGTATTGATCAAAAAAGAATGCCATTAGAGAGCAAACTAATACAATAATAGCATTTCTGGATGTGGACAGCAACCATAAGGTTTTCTTGATGCCTTTCTGATTAGAAGGTAGATTTATATCCTTCATTTTCTGAAATAAAAATGAAAAAAGCTTTGATATTTCAGCTGTAACAATAGAGTTAAACATTTATTGTCAAAATTTAACGTTTTATATATTTAAAAAAACATTGACCTTTTCACTGACATAAACCGTTTGTTTAAATAGAATGTAAGTAAATCAATCAAATCAAATCAATAAGTACAATCTCAAAATGCCAACGTCAGCAATTGTCTTATAAATAAAGTTAACACAAAACGTCGAAAATAATCATATAAATAGCAATGTAATAAATAAACAAATTGTACATCTTTATCTTACGATCTCCGCTGAATCGCGTGCACTAGAGCCGAACGAAAAGGATCTTTGGAGAAATAATGAAATCGTATCGGTTATTTATTACCGATTCTTTGCTCTTACAACCAACTCCACTTTGATGGATAACGAGCCTAACTTTTAACGGCGTACTATCGTAAAACAGTAACACACATAAAATATTGTCTTGATGCGAAAAGAAAAAAAATACTTCAAGTCACCGAGATTCACTGCCGCACTCAGGATTCGCTAAATGGTCACCTAAGCCTGTCTCCTATCAGATATCACTTTATTATACATCCCCACTGAGGGGCCCAGAACCTACCATATTAGATGTGACTAGGCCATAGTCAACCACGCTAGCCCAGTACAGGTTGACTTCAAACATATTATTGAATCCCTTCGAAGATATGTGCAGCAACGTGATGTTTTCTTTCGCCGTAAGAATGTCGAATAATGTACATACGAAATTAGAAAAGCGAAAAACACATTTTTACATGGTGGGGTCGGACCTGGAACATGTTGAGTTTGCTCCAGTCAAGCGCTTAACAACTACGCGATCTCCGCTCTTAGCGTGAGAGATCTATATTATACTGCTTAAGTGACCCTTAAACTATTCCGAGTGCGGCAATGAATAAAAAAAAGTGTTTAAGAAGAATAAAATTAATGTACTCACTCGCATTATAAGAAGGATTATGATGCAGGATATGCCCAACGCGGTATCAGCCAGTCTTGCGTTTGGTATGTTCACAATTACCTGCGTCAGTTTTTAAACAATATAGTGTTCATTTCATATTGCTTTTTTTAAAAAGAAATAAAAATGTGGGTTCTGGTAATATAAACTAATTTGAAATGCATTAATTCAGATTTAATTAACTACGTAGTTATAGAACATTTCATAGACCAAGTTTCAATTCGGGCAATGAGATAAAGTTATAATGATTGGACGCTACCAATTAAATGTTGAGAAAGTTATTCAGCATCGCTTTCAGCGATTCTGAAAATATGTATGAATATTACTGCTAAAAACTCACTTTTTTCACAGTGTCGATAAATCCTGTAGATTTAAATTGCAATCCCAGAAGACCTTTAAATTGTGAAACGGCGATGATGACTGACGTCGCCGAGGTGAACCCCACGGTGACTGGCACCGATATGAAGTCAATCAGGACACCTATATAGAAATGATAACACTATTTTTAATTAAGAAACCAAAAAACCCGAGATGGTACTCTAAAATCAGCCGAATAAAAATTACAAACATTTTAAAAATACGTTTACATTACTTATGCAGGATATTAATAAGAAAAATATAGCAAAATGACCAAATTAAAGTAATTTTAGGTAAATTGCTATCGAGACATGACAAAGTAAAAATGTGGGTTCGTTAGCGTCCGGTAATAGAGTAGCCCGCGGCATTCAGTTCAGGACTAAGCTTAGCGACAATAACGAGTGTGTCTTCCAACAATTCTACAAGTACTAAATTTGTTAAAGAGCTGTCGTTAAAGTTTTAACAAAGAACAAATGGTGTACGTAAATTAAAAAAAATAACTGATCAATTAAGTCGTTGTCACACCAACCGAAGCTATTGAATCTAGATATGGACTAACTCATCATGAAGGAGGTCTACCGTTGCTGCGTCAACCTACACGAGGCTGCCATTCCTCATTGATCCTTTCATTATCCGATATTCTTAAAATATAGAAATATAGACTTATTGTTCGAAGTAGTACAGAAAAAAATACTCCACGTTCAAACGTATGAATTGAATATACAATTGTTGTTCGTGTATTGACAAGTCCTTGAGACTCAATCTTGTATGGTTTAGGTAATACAAAGGCAGAAATGTTTTCGAATTCGGTTTTACATCAATTCTCCCCGACCAGTCGCAATTCTCAAAGACCAAGGAAAGCTTGAAGCATAAAGACTATTGGAATTTCCAATAAATCAAATCAGTTTCGTTCCTTCGGCTTGAATAGTTGAGGAGATAAATCGATTTGAACAAGAGAGAAAACGAACAAAAGACTTGGACCAGTATAAGAAAGTAAATTGAATTGATAACGTAGCGCGACTGAGCATACCTGTGAACGGCAATCTGTTGATACTAGATTAAGATGTAATGGACACAGGAATACTCCCTTTATGAGGCCAGCAACAAACTTTTTTTTTAAATTACTTTTTAGTGAAAACTGTTTGGATAAAGGTTTAGATTAAATGTAAAATACAATGATTGAATTTATTCTTTCATTACAATGATAAAGGAAACAGGCACCACGAGGAAATGTCCAAAGAAACAGCAAGGAAAGATAAATAATGGACACAAATGAACAAGATCTTTCTCCTTTTGTAATAGAATTAAGTCACGAAACAAGATGAATCGTGCATTGAAGCGTCCGATGTCTTTTTTTTATTTTATTTTTATACTTTAAAGTGATAGAGCACTTGAAGTTAAATAGATAATAAAAACGAACCATATAATTTAAAAAATCTATGAAAACATAGACTTCATGTCTTTTTTCATTGCCTAAGAAGTTGCCAGGAAGTCTTCAAAAGGTCATAAATATACTTTATAATAAATGTTAGTTTAATCTAGCAAATATAAATTGAATGAAAGTGGCAAACCATATTGCGTAGAGTATCATATACCCCTGATATTGAACGTGAAATGTATGCGGAATATTGTTATATGAATCAAAATGAACGCAGCTTACCGACCTAAATGCAATATTCCCATAACCAGTTGAACGACGCCCGTTAGGAAACAAAGCAATATTGCGTAGTCGAAATTCCTTCCTTGTATCTGTTCGTATGTCATTAAAGCCAGTAGCGCTGTCGGGCCCAAAGTAATATCCTTGCAAGATCCGAAAATTGTATAGATGAAGCAACCCATGAATGACGAATAAAGGCCATACTGAAACAAACGATATTATTACGTTTCTTTTACATAATCACAGTTCAGTATCGCAAAGGCAAGAAGTATAGTACACCAGTTGTAAAACTTGATGGATTACATTTTTTAAAACTTGTACTATAAAATACCTTGAAGCAATAAAGATATAATAACAAAGAACAAGTGAATATAAATCGTCGTTACAAAAATTGCTTTCGAATAACAGCGGTCCCCGTCGCAAACTTCAGAAACAAATTTACAGAGAGGAACAATACACATTAATCTCACAAACATGGGGAAAGGGAAGCGAAAATATTTCGACGACATTTTATTTTTTTGATGCCAATGGCTTATTGAATAATAGGGTGCTAACATGCAAATGTTACGACGCTGTTATTCAAATTAATGCTTCCCCAAGCATTCCGTGTCCTTATCGGCACGAAGCAGTCCAAATAAAAACATCGATGAATAAATTTGACGTAGTAACACAATAATAAAACATTTATTACACTCATATATACGAAATTGAAGTGTTTAAGAAAATATCAAAATTACATAAATTTACAAACGAGAACCGAGCTACGTATTTGATTTATTTTTTAGTAAAACATCAACGTGATTATTATGAAAAAGATAATTTAACGAAGAACGTTTTACGCTGATCGACTAGTATAAAGTTTGCATCTCTAGAGAAATCGATTTACGTGCACAGCCTCGTTTAAATTGTTCATCTAAAACTTGCCTTACAGCAAAATACTCAAATAAAGTTACAAGATTTTGTTCGGCACAGTATGTAATAGGTACTCTTTCATAAGGAACCAAAAAACTTACCTGCGGTGGTAGACCTGCGAGCGTCGCGTACGCTAAAGCTTGTGGTATCACTGTAAGACCAACTGTGATACCGGCGATCAGGTCAGCAATTGCTTTCTCCGAATTGTACCGAGGCAACCATCTTGTTACCGGCAGTCTGTTGTACATTAAACGTCTGTACCAACTTTGCTTCTTAAATCGGTGCTTGGACGGTGATGACATGATTATTTCCTAACCTATTGGCAAAAATAAAATGTGATTTTTTTTTATCAACAAACGATGACTTATTGCTATCGTTAGCATTTTGGGCTTTAGAAGCTAATTGAGAAAACTGACATTAGTCTGTTTTTAACACAGTCCACAGTAAATTTATTTTCGACCAGTTCTTACCAGCGAATTTTCCACGTAGAATTAAAACAAAAAAGATTTAGTATCTTAAGCGCCATTCGAGACAGTAATCTATGTGCCAATTTTAATAGTTTTGCACTTTTAGGTTACATGCTACACACATTCATTGAAATCATTCTAAACTTTTACATTGATGTATGTATTACTATTGGATGTTATTATGATTGTAATCATTCAACTGTCGTATAGCAACAATACAGCAAAAGACATTAAAATAAGGAACAAGACAAATACATCATGCATATAGGTATTCAAAAAGCACGATTTGAAACAATATTCTATTCAATGTTCGTCTTTTACTGAGTTTGTGCATAACAGAACACAAATATGGTAATACGCTCGTGTTGGAGAGACGAATAATGCTTCTTACATATTACGTGGAAATACGAAGATGCAATGCTATTTCCTTAACACAATGCAATAAACTTTTCTATAACCTTATTTAAAAATTGTACGGAAATCAGAAAAATTGAAAACAAAGTACCGGCCATATCTCTCTGAACATTGTACTACAATACAGAAAATGAAGTTTGGAAACTTCGTTACTGGGATGCATTGTTTTATGTTGGCAGGTTGTAAAGAAAGTCGCCATCTACTTTTACATCAATTTATAAATAAGTGCGCTTTATGAAAAATCTTAAGATAGATCTTTTAATCAAACTGAAGAAGTAATTGCATCAGACAAATGTTTGAATAACAAACAATCCTACATTCCAAAGATATCGGTGATAAAAGATATGTTTAAAAAGTTTACATATTACTTTTACGTCTTTAGACCTTAATTTTATTACCAATCTAGCTAGTGAATAAGCGAACGAGAGGAGATATGTCGGTATTCGATCCGTACGCCAACGTCCCTCAGTGGCCTACAAAGCAGTCCTGCCGGGATATTGGACCGTTGATTTAATTCAAGATCCTTTGTGCCCGCACATTTCCAATTTCCTAATAAACGCTCTGACGCTAAGCACGACGGCCGAAAAACAAAGGCCCCCACAGAATAATTCTAACACACAAAAGGGGCGCAATAATCGATGATCTTGTTAAATTACAAAATACTGACCGAACTAACATAAACAATACACGTTAAAATACATTGCTATTTTAACTACTAGTTGGTTGTAATTAACGTAAAGTTGGAGTGAAACTTATATGGTTAATATTTCGATCAATGCTGACGCGACTCGACGTGTTCTATGTTGTTTACATTCACAACTTAATTAATATGTGTAAAGATAACATGAGTAAAGATATAGGATAGTTCAGATATTTAAAAATCTAAATTTAATTGGACTTAGTTATTCGTAAGATTGTTAAGCGATTACAAATACAATGATAGTATCCCAATGTCGATGTAGTAGCGATTTCCGAAATCCAATTACAGCGGTCGTGTCTTAAGGAGACCGACTTATATCAATAGGAAATTGCAAGTTATTTCGCACCGAAAGATTCTTGAAGTGGCATTTCGGAGAGAACAAATCAATTACTGCCAATTCCGTTACAACGGCGTGGGAATTTCGTATCAACGTTCCGGACACGGAGTTCGTGATACACCTGATAATACGTCCACGTATTGTGACTTCGAAGGTCGTTGTATTATATCGCAGTTTCATTATGTCTCGGTCATATGGACTGGGTAATTATGCGTTGATTGGGCTGAGTATTCCAATTATCTATGATGTGCGTGACTATTCTGCTTACGTTCGCTGTGAATTTGCAAAGGTTAAGCTCTATTCAATGTTACGTTGCTAAAATGCACGTTTTAAAATTCTTTTTTAATTTTATGTCGTGTCCTTTGATTCTTTCGTAACGTAGGTTTGAAAATGATTCATCAATGCTTTATTGTTCTGCCTGCCTGATCAGTGAAGATTTTTTGTTTATCGTAGACCAAGATCCCATTGGATGTTATGTGGTGATGTGGACGAAATTTACGTGATAGTTTCTCTATTCATTTTTTTCTAATCTGTACACATTTACATTCTAAATAAAATCTTTATTACTACGCTAACGCAATAAACATATTAAATGTTGTCAATTTACATAACGTTAGCATATAACAGTGAACTAACGAATACGGATATAGTCAGTTGTCACGTGGTCTTGGCCATGACTTTTGATTTGTCGCAAAAATCAGGTCAGTATACGAACATCTAATCGGTTATAACGATAACATTATAATTATATTGCGTTCGACCAAAATTTAATTCATTCAAAGTTTTGTCATAGTCCGATAAGTTAATTTTATAAATACATTCAATTCAGGAACTCAGAATTGAATATATATATATATATAAGTATAGAGCAAAAAAAGAGTACGAACCGAGAGTCTTTAGAAACATTGAAATTAATAAAAAAAATATTTCTCAAAACATTCTCACTCCAATCGCCATTGCACTTTATCTTGCGTAACAATTATTTCTTAAGTTTATAAAAATATGACCTGTTTTCAATAAAATTATAAACAAAGATAACAAATTAAATTTATTGAAAATCAATTAACAATTTGCAATGACATTGATAAAGCTTGCATATGATAAGCGAGACAGCTCATTCCAGCCACGTTGTAAGTAAAATTTCAGTTGGTGTAATAAGGGTCACCGTTATCTTTGTTGTCAAAAATCAACATCTACATTACTTAAGCAAGTATCTCCTTTAACTTAAATTTATTACAGTTTCCCTACATTTTTTTTTTAATTTCGCTTGATTATAGGAGATTAAAGTCTTCATGCTTTCATCAGGCTACAAATGCATCTAATTTCTTCACTTCTTTGTATTGACGAAGCAAAATTTCAATTTGAATTGTACCTTATATCTAAATAATAATGAAATTTTTGTTTAACACTTAAAATTCTTCCAGATTGCCGGTCATCACTTCTCGACACTAGCATCATCATTACTGTAATGGATACACTTTGAAATTGCCAGTTAGATCGTTATATAATCATTATTTAATCTATAGCTATTATCTAGGATTATTCGTCAAGTATCATCTACAGTAGCAGTGACCAGAGAGCTCCGCTCTAATGTAATTTTATCGTACATCTAACATGCCATCATAATCATCAGTTCACTATCCTCACTGAAGAGTTCGGAGCCTACACTATTATCTAACGAATAGCTAGGCGATAATTTTATCTACCGTCCGTATATATTTTTTATTAGCTTCTCATGTATCTTATATTAAGGCTGACGGATCGCACAACTTAGGTTAAGGATTGATCGAGATATTGCGTGTGTTGCTCAGCAAAATGATAGATTATCATCCTGGGTCCCGGTACACTTTGTAGATATTTGTCTCATAATAATAGAGACAGATGCTACGTCGTTGTTGCTTTATCTGTTTTACTAGTCTACATAAAATTATTGTACTATCTTCCCCATTATTGGTATGTTTTTTTTTCTAAATTCAGCTACTTTCACATATATTAGTGACAATATATGATGTCCTTGACTTCAAAAAGTGTCATAAAACATTTTTTTTCTTTTACACAATTAACGCTAATTATCAAATACAGTACTTTTGAAAGCAAACATTTCGATATTAACGTTAATATTATTAATGTATGACGTAGTGAAAAAAATAGAAGAAAACTCAGACACAACCAAGATAATTGTAGTTAAGGTATAAAATTAATATTATAAAAAAACTGTAAATAATGACTCACCCAAATCGTATTTATCGTACAACTATGACCGATTCGTTCAAGCGAAGAAGGAGAACGCCTTTACTAAAGTCGACCTTGAAGTAGCAGCCTATCGTTTAAAATTGCAGTTGGGACTGACAACCGAGTGGATTGCGAAACTAATTTACTAAACACCTAAGTAAATAACTTTTCGTTTTCGACTACTTTAAGTGTTCCTTACGTACGTTTACGTTTACCTTACGTTACGTCTACATTTTTCAATTTTGGGCAGAATTTCTTAAATGATTGCGAGTAAAATTTATCAGAAATAATATATTTGACAATTCTTGATCTGTTCTTTTAAAAAATGTGAACTGGTTTGCTATCAAGGATATCTGGGGGACAAGGCGGTGCCCCTGACAAGACGAGTTATTTTTGCTCTGTCTAGACAGTCCTTGATTTCGACAGCAAATATTAGACATGAAAAACACAACTTTTGGATTGGAAACAAATTCGAAAATCTACTACCTGGTCACAATGTAGATTTGTTTTATCAGATAGCCTGTTATGTAACTGGATGCATTGCAATGATATTTTGGAGAGAACAAGACTGTTCAATGTGACCGTGCAACGTACAGAGGCAGGTCGTTATGCCCCATTGTTTCCGATATTTGCGGAAGCGAACAAACTTTGTGAATCTAACAGGGAACTCCACATGTCCCAGTTTATACTTTGGTTAATTTATAAATTCGCAGCTGGGAAAGGATTGACATAACAAATGTTCGTTTTAATTCCTTATACCAAGGTGACTAATTTATCAGATATTAAACGGCAGGAAATATTATTACAAACGCTCTTATAATACAAACATAACTGCGCAGAAAATAATTTAACACAATTACAGGGACATAAAATTGAAATTGATTTTTCTTGCTAATAGAATAATCCGGTAATAAAGTACATGAATCGTAATAACGGCAAATAGACTTGCTAATTTGTAATTTACTCTGCATCAGACAACAGAGCACAAAATAATAATACGAACGTGTCTTTATCTTCTACCTTTATATTGTCCTATTTAAATAAATTGTGTGAGTTAAAAAAGTTATCATGTCTTCTATGTAAAAAACTAACAACGCTTCATTGAAAGCCTTTTATAGACACAGGGAGCTTAAGATTATCATAGTAATAGGAGAGAAAATCCTGAAGTTAAGGTAAAAGAGATAAAATCAAATAGTAAGATCAAGCGAAATTTCCTTAAAAAATATTTTCGCTTAGTCATATTAAGGGGCGCGCGTGTCTCTTCAGAATCGATGATGGTGCACATCTTGCAAGGGTCGCGTTTCTTTCTTACTTACTACCGAACAAATTACGTCGCCCGCGCCATCGCCAGTCTACCGATTACAAGTCACCGATTCATCACGGGAGTGTCGAAGGCGTGGCACGTACTTCGCTCATCAATTCGAGCCGTCCGAGCCACGATCCGTCAACGCTATCGGCGCCAGCCCGAGCCCAACGTGAATGAGCAACAAAATTAATTTCAACAAGGTCGAAAATCCAATAGGTGTCTACATTGTCTATGATAAAACGATATCATTTCTAACAGAGATGATACTGGAACGAGTATTTGAGAACAATTTTCTTTCGAGTTCGTTATCGTCTAGACTTTGTCTATTGACAAACCTAGCAAAAGCTTAACGATCTTTTCTGAATGAATTTCTCATGAAACGAACTCCTGGAGGCTTTAAGGTATATTTGTGATAAGTAGCAAAGTTATCTTGTCTGTGCAAGGATATTAAAATTGAGCGACGTAAAAGTATTGGACCGCCCATCTACAGAATATTTGAAGCCAATTTCATGACGAATCTTGAATAGAGCAATAAATAAGCGATAGAAAAGCAATACAATACATTGGATATCATAAAGTCGCGATAGATTTCCTTCGAATTTTTCGAAGCTCTTTCATCGAACTCCTCTGGGAAAATTGGGAGTTATGTATATAAATTGTATTGCAGACCTCGTAAAACAGTGAACGGATGACGAAATTCGTATGCATTATGTTATTTCGTTGCAGATACCGTGGTCGTAAGAGTGACGCGGCGAAAATTAAGTTTGCCGAAGCTTATGTCGTGTAATGTTATCATAGGGATTGGTTCGTATCATGTAACAGCGTTATCGGCTTTTAATAAATTCATTTTAGCTTGAGCTTTTACGTCATATGCTTCATTTTTTTTTTGTATAATTCTTCGTCTGATTGTAAGTTTTAGCGAATTGGATTAGAATTGCTCTAGTTGACAACGCTGTTCGAGTTGTTAAAAGATAATGGTTCGATGTTTAAACATATTACATAAACATTATGCACTGTTGGTACATCTACATGTGATGTCGGAGACATTTACATAGGTACACATTACTTGTGGGTCCTCCATTTGAGGCGATCTGATTTATTAGTATCCGCTATTTCCGGTGAAAGATAGGAACATACTCTAATATAATGGCTTATATGAGCTTCGGACCAACCACGGTGAAGGGTGTGAATTTATTTTAAAAAATAGAATAATTTTTCAAATTCCATTGCGTTAATCTTAAGGGTTTAGGCGACATTGGTGTTCTCTTGTGTCGGAGGCCAAGACCCAGTTCGGGTGTACAAGTTCAGGTAAGTAATCTTAAGGGTGTAACAAATTTGTATTGAAAATTTAGGCACAGTTTAGAAAACAGTTTTAATAACATTTTTGTACACCTTAAATTTACGCATTTTCCGACGCCGTTTACATAGTTAGTAGTGAAGTTATATTTACATAACCTACTATGCGTTACGGATTAACTAGGCTGTCTAGGCATCCGAGGTATTACAGATAGCGTCTGGAATACGTAAATGGCGCCCGTCGCCGCCTATATTGAGGTAATTGAATTTATCTTGTATAAGTACGTAATCGAGTAGATGAGGCTCCTCCTCGTAAATATATTAGATGACATGGTTTTCTTATTTTATGAAAATTGCGTAAGAAGCTGTATGGATATATTGTTTTACCTCGCCTGTTTCCTTTCAAAGTGATTGAGACGGTAAGAAAGTAGCCTGAAAGTTAAGCAGCACTTGGTCTCGATAAAGCATTCATGACACCCTGATAAAATATTAAACTATTTTAATGGACCTAAAGTTGTTTCAGAAAATCTTTTCATTATCATCCTCAAAGTTGATTTAAATTGTATTATTCAATACCAGCGTGTTTATTTGTAGGATGTTATATTTTGTGACCAGATATTTATTTACATATTTTATTTGAATCTCTTTGTTTGCGACACAATTAAGGAAGCCATTTTAAAGACAGATAAATCGCATAAATTTCATAGGAATGTTCTCACAAGACCGAGGAAGGTGGTTGACATTTTTACACATTAAAAATAAAACTAGTCTATGCCGGTTTTATTTTACCATTCACGTTAGTGAGGAGCGACGTTTACTCTACAAACTTTTATTACATTCACGCTTCATCAAATTATACCTATGTATCTATTTTCATATTTCATCAATGGCTCCGTTTGTCTGTTTCGAAAACTTAATTAAGTTAAACAATTTCTTGAACACACGGATGCAATGAACGGTTTAGATGTTAAATTATTTGAGTCAAAGTCTTAAATAGAACACATTTAAACAATACGCGTCAAACATTTGTATCAACATATTACAATTAATAGATCCTACTTGTTGATTTTTTTTTTAATTTTCCTGAGATATGACAAGTTCGTAGCATTCCCAATATGCCAAGCTATTCTTCCAATTGTATTGAAGAAAACTTAAGCAACAGTCTTGATGGTTAATTTTTCATAACGTGAGGATGTAATAAAACCTTTGTATGAGTGCTTTGTGGCCGCTGACTGTTGGCGAAGTTCATTGGTCAAAGCAATGAGCAATTCACCGAATAAATCACGCATTAAATTGGCAAGCCTCTGATTCTCAATAATGAGATGGAAGTAAGCAAATACATTGTTAACAATGTCCAGGGCAAAAATGTAGTAATTGTAGTAGTATTTACTTTTTTTTTGTAAATTTAACTACAAACTGATAATTTTTAAAACGTAAATTAAATTAAATTTTACGTTATACATAACTTTTTTTAAAATTTGTACTAATTTTCGAACAATTAAGAAAAAATGATTGACACGATTTAAAATAAAAAAAAAACCTATTGGAATTACTTACCGTATGAACACAAATATCACAATGGTCAATACAGATATAAACAATAAATAAAGGCTATAAACATACAGCACCGACGAAATCCGATGCGTGTCGGTGCATTACGACGCTCGTGCGCGGACTGCAATCGACATCGAGAACGCAAGCGCACATCGCTCACTAATTACTATTTTCGCATTGAACGTTAATAAATTGTAGTAAATATTTAAGTTCGTACAATGGAAAAAACATCACGAGAATATGTTTACAATAAAACATTGTTATAAAATTACAAACAATAGTTTTAAAACATATTCAACGCAGATCACTAGAGG
>JAODUI010000002.1:3230785-3262359 GCA_027563995.1 Papilio gigon
AATATGTTTACAATAAAACATTGTTATAAAATTACAAACAATAGTTTTAAAACATATTCAACGCAGATCACTAGAGGACACTTGGAGACAATTAAACTCCAACTATTAATTCGAACGTAATAAGTTATTTCCTTATGTAATATAATGCATTAATATACTTAACAATGATACTCATATATTATTTATTCGAGAAGCGTGTAGTCTCCTTGTTCAAGGATAAAGTAAACATCAAATTTGTTCCTAATTTTGGGTACATTTTGAACTATAATAAGCTACAGAATAATAGAATTTCTAGCAATACTTCTATAATAATTAATTAAGCTGTAAACACCTTCAAACAAGCTGTACCCATGCAGCTTCACCCATATTAAATTCTGGCATAACTTTTCCACTAGATTTATTGAGATTATCATGTAGTCAAAACCAGAAGTAACTGTTATGCCTGTTTTGATAAAAAATTTTATTCAAGTCTATGATTGTTGAGATTCTAAATAATGAAGTTTAAGAAATTTGTTCATTATATAATAGTAGGTATAGTTTTTGCAAGAGTACCGGTTCCAACATCATGTAATCGATGTAAACCTATTATGAATTTCGCAACACCGCACTGTACGATAACTGACTTGTACGGTAAACCACAATAATGAACATTCAGTTTATCACACCACTTAATATTCCATTCCTTTCATACTTACTTTTGTTTCAGTTAAAAATAAAACATAATTAATTCAACCTAATTAGGCTCGAAAGTGATAATTAGCTTAGCTTGTAGATAATTATTGCAAGAATTAGTAATACATTAATTTATTATAAAAAAAATTACAGTATCTTCTTACAAAGACGTTTGAATAAAATCACTAAGAACAGAACGCTGGAAGTCATAAATGGAAAATCTTAAATATGGCTACAATTATTAACGTCAAACGGGACAGAAATATGTTGTATTACCATAAAATATAGTAACTAAAGATATATTGTTGTACATTTCCTTCTATAAAAAAGTGGTTAAAAAATGAAGCTTTATATCCCCATGTTCCTTCCCTCTTACTTCCTATAATTCTTATATAAACATCTTGTTTGACATTTTTTCTTAATGATATAGGGTACAAAACATAAAGATAATGGCAATCTTAGTTATTCATATAATTTCTTAAATGTGTTCAGGTTAAACCTAAAATAGATTGTTTGCTTTGTTTTAAAATGTTTGAATAGAAAAGTGCAACCTTTTGAACTTTTCAATGAGGCATTGAGGCTACTGTTCGATTTTTTTTTTTTTTCTTAAAATTGTTCTTATTTCAAAAACTATGCTAAATGCATGGTCATAGAATATGATTCCCCTCATATGTAAAAAAATAGGGGTCTTTTTGGTAAAATGTTTTATTATACATATGGTTTTAAAAATTTGGTATTCTATCGTAGCATTTTCTGTTTTGGTGACAAATATTCAATTTTTAAAAATGTTATTTAAATTTTAGTGCAAAAAAAGTTCTTACTGTTAACTTTTTTTTCGTTTCGATTAATTTCATACATTTCGGATTTTAAAGTGTTTGTTTATATCCATTCCAAGTAGACAAGAAAATTTTGGCTTTCAAAACCAAAGTCACAATAGATTAAACAAATTTACAGTGGCAACTCGGTTAACTGGACTAATTGTTTGCATTGGTCTTTTATACTCCTGATAATTGAACTTCTGTAGAAAAGTTAGTTTATTAAATGCATCAAATATATATTGAAAAAATTCTAAGTCTATTGAGATTCATTGTTCAACATGCTATATACACTTATATGTACATATGTAATGCTAATGTACAAACATGTCATTATATAATATATGTTGATACATATGTACATATAATTTTTTTTGTAATATGTATTCGGTAATTTGCATTTGGTAATAATAAAATGGCAAGTCTAAATATGATTGGTCATGGTTGGTAGTTTGGTTAATAGCAGTGCTGAATAATCGAGGGACAGGTAATCAAGTTTCTAATGTAATATACAAATAAAAAGTGGAACATATAGCAGCAACTATAATTAAAACAAATCGAAAGATTCAGTGCCTTTCAATTAAGTTTTCAATTCTTTCAGTAGCATCAAAGGCATGCACATTATGTGACTAATTTTTTTTTTATACTAAACATTACTTATAATAAATTTATATGGATGTCGGTGCCAGATAATACACAATTACAAATTTAATTTTTTTTTACATTTTTCATTTTTTAATTGCTTTGCGGTTAAATAAATTATTTTGAAAGAAATCGTAGTTACAGAAATGTAAATAATTGGAAAAATTTATGTTACTTTGTTATTTATGTAATATTTAAAATAGTTAATATTTGAATTCTTGATGACATATAAAAAATTGGGAATGTAAAAACTGAATTACAGTTACAAAAGCTTACCTGAACTCGATAAACTTTCTATTTCAACTTATTGTAAACATGCTAAAAGGCAATAATCACTGTAACTTATTTAAATATAAACTATTTAAAATTTACAAAAAACTGTACAACGTTTAAAACACACAAGTTATTTCATGAACGCTATTCTTATTAATTAAAATAAAATAACAACATCCCATAAGACAGCTACTTATGCTGCCAACCATTTAACTGTCACTGCTACGTTCGTTGTCAAAATGACGTTTGTGTCACAAATCGTAAAATCTGTTTGGATACTAGTCCTAAATACACCAATTGATTGTTACAAGTACTTTTAGAAATAACTATTTCTAATATTTGATGTAAGATTTTTAAAAGGTACCATTTTTTTTATTAATGCAACGGAAATAAAGTTTTGCAATTTTTTTAATAATAAAAAAATAAATATTTCACAGGTAATTGCAGAGACGATTCAATATTGTTATAATATTTCCAATTTCATAACAACAGATTGTTATTTAAAAATGTGTAGCTTACTAATTGAAAATCATCGTTTGGAGATTTGAATAAATGTCATATAATTAAGAAACTGAAGGCCTTTAGCGCCTATTTTAATTTTAGAAATTTTTGTAGTCGGAATAGAGATTTGTCGGAATGAGGGTGTGTTAATCTCCTTCCTTAATAATAATAATTAAACTGATGTTGTAGGTAAGGAAGTGATAACAAATTTGAATACAATACGTGGGAAGCAAAATAATATTTGTACGTATTAAAAACGAAGAAAAGGGTGCTATTAGTTTTGAATAATTACTACTAAAGTGTTTCAACATTTCCTTCAAACCACTCGTAGCTCTTTGAACAAGCAATCGAACATTATTAAATATTGATGCATGCTAAAAGCGCGCAAAGTGCTCAATTTAAAATGCACCAGTAACGAATAAATTAGCAAGTAAATATTGTACTTTACTCACTAGTATTCCTCGAGGTATCCTAGAAAAATATTTTTGATGAAACTAATAAAAACAAACGCAGAGTTTTCTTCGAGATTCTTGTTGAATACAACAGCTGCTATTACTCCCGTGCAAGTCGTATCACAAAATTTATCGTGTGCCTGTATTCTTTATAAGAAAACTTTACAAATATTACTCATTTTACTAAATATCAATACATACGATTATTTATAGTCGATCAATTTAGGATTGTATTTCATGTTGACTAGTTTAGCACTTAAAATGTACACAATAAATTAATTGATACCTATTGTTTCCTTTTTGTTTGGATGTCAGGTTTGAATGAAAGGAGATTGAGATATTGGCCAAATCAAACAAATCAGTAAATTTTCTTTACATTCGTATATGATGTGAAAGAGCCGATCGGTCAGCAAATAAGACGCCGCAAGTGGTTGTGGATTGGATACACGCTCCGCCGAGATCCCACTCAAATTCCCAAGGAGGCCCTGGAGTGGATTCCGCTAGGAACTAAGAAATGTGGCCCTCCTAAACAACCCTAGCGGCACTCAGTGGCGGCCGACATGAATACGATCGGGCTAATGTGGCCCGAGACCAAGCGCAGAGCCCAGGACAGAGCGTGCTGGCGACGTACTTTGGATGCCCTCTGCCCCAATACGGGGATGTAGGAACTTAAGTCAAGTCAAATCATAATGATGTGAAAATATATTAGTTTGAAATACGTCATTTTTTCGTCTTAACTTAGTGACTATTTATTTACTTTTTAAGCCTTTGTTAAGTTTGGCCATGTACAATAAATAGATAAGTTTATATAATTAGAATATAAATGGAACATAAAGGATGTCTCTGCAAATAAGCGTGAATAGTTTCTAGTCGCAATATACATATACGGGGTAACATCTTAGTTTGTAGGCAATGTGTTTGATTGGAACCTCTGTTTGAATCGGGTTAATATTGTCCTGTTTATAGGTTAACTGCTTTCGGTTTGATTAAATGACATATTGTTTGACTCGTGATTGTAGCGGTTACATTAGTGATGCGACGATCCCGTCATTTTAATATGTTAAGGGACTTCTCTATGTAATGGAATTCTATATGTAATCCCTTTTCGTATTACTGTATTTTAGACTGAATTGATTTAGATGTAGTATGAATAATATTCATTATAATGTAACAATTATGTTGCTGCTAAATAAATAAGTAAAATAATTAAATAACCTTTACTGTTATTTAGGAAATAAGAAAAAGATTTTTAGAGTTCAAGTTATCTAACCGACAAAGACTCGATGGGCATAAGTCAAAGTAAATTATGCCAGCTCATTAGCGAAGGACTCGGAGCCAACCTCAGTTAGGTGTGTCTGGGTCACGGTCAGCCTGGTACAGTAGGGGTTGGTTGACATCGCACATAGGGTATTTCCTTTGTATATTAAATTAAATTTTATGTGTATTGTTGAAAAGACGCTAAGTGCCAAATTACAGATTTTCTCAAGCTGTTTTGTGGCATCATAAAAAACACATTTATCAGCGCCGTACCAAAGTCTCGCTTTCAAGATAGTTGAACCCGGATTTGCGCCTAAGTGATTTTTTATAACCTTGAGAATCATCGTGTGAGGTGAAAGTGGTCTATGATAAAAAAAAAAACTTCAATGTTTCGTTAACCTAGGGGCCATCAAAGGTAGTTGGAGTTATTTATTACTTGTTTATTTTCTTATGGAAGAGTCCACGCTCAAACTCAGAATAGATCAGCCTCTTATTTGTTGTTGAAACAATTCACCTTACAGAAGAATGTAGTAATAAGGTACTGTCAATTTATAAACAAATGAAAATTGAATTCGGATTATATCTGAAGAATAAACAGTAAAGATAATCAAATGAATTACGACATAGGGAAATGAAAATAAAACTTTCATAAACTTAAACAAATGGCTTCATAAGAAAACAGCCACTTGACATATGCGTACATAAAACATAGGCAAGTAGTCGTCAAGTGCCATTGAGGACGAATACGTAAGTAAATGGAAATCCTTTCCGTTCTGTAAGATTTTCTTCAAGTAAACATTTCGCTGGGAACTTGCTACTGTACAATTATCTTAGGAGCCATGTCAATATTCACGCATGGTCGTTCCTTTTGAGACGTTCCTCGCCGGCGAACGGTTGAGCAGTCACCACGGCTTCACGCACCAACAAACTTCTTACATATGTTTCTATTTACCTTCTTACTTTTCCTTGTACCGCATTCAATGTTTTATACTAGCATATTTTGTAGAACGATAGAAATATTTATATTACTTGTATAGTGGTAGCACAGCGCCTGTATTTTATGATTAGCAAACACTTGTTGAGTAGCGGGGCGTACTATGCATCACGTGAGTTACATGTTCCTAGCTCGTACACTAATATTATGTTCTACATGCCTACGTTCAACAATTGGTAGACAAATGCTGATGATGATGATAATGATGACGATGAGATGCTAACGTTTAAATTGGTAAATAGTTGGTTTTTTATTAGTAGGCAACTTCAAAATAACTAAAATATAAATGAAACTGGCCACAGATACAGGTAAGTGTCTGGGATAGCGGCTACCAAGTTTTTTTTCTTTAATTCAGCGTGGATGAAGTCGCTGACAAAAACTAGTAACAGGTAATATAGACGTTAAGTACCTACACTGCAGTATTTAAAAGGAAAAATATTTTTACTATTTACTTTGTTAACGATAAACTTAGGAACCGTCTATCCGGTTTTCATTTATTTCCACAAATGGACCTTCATCGAAGTTAACTTTATATTTGCTGCCTATCTTTGCGATATATGTTTTTACTCTTTAACGCCTTTTTTCACCGTGAAAATATGTCCGCATTTATATTATTTGCATTGGACATGTCCGCACGGACGAAGCTGTTACCAATTCGCATTCAACCGTTGTGCAAACATTAATGCAACACTGAAATATTACACGAAGCATATACGGAATAATTTACATATAAATTTTGTATGTATTTCTGTAATAACTCTAGTGGACCGCCGACGCCGACGGCGACGCTCTCCGTTGACACAACTAACAATGTTACAGGGCCTTTGCGGTGACGAGACTGGGAGAACTCTGTTATGAAGGCTGTAATAGCTCTCCCTAGTTTCCAGATGCGGGAGAGTTTAATAAAGCCTATTCGCGAACAAGGTATTGTTGTATTCAGAAACTAAGTTCATTAGCGACTAGCTAGTTTCGAAAGCGTACAACGCAACCTGAATCTACATATTTGAAGTTTGCGTACAATAAACCTAGCGTGCATTGTTTTGTTAGGAACATACTGCGTCTATGAGATTTTAAATAAAAGTCAACATGTTCGCACATCTTTAACGGGCAACATTTATTTTCACATATCTATACGTATATATTTCCGGTCGCCGGGATCTGAAACAAAACAAAAACTTTCTCATAAATCTATGAAAATGTTAGTCGGCCGCGCGCCCTTTTCAATAGCGGTCAAAAAGCGCTAGTTAAAATGTATGGGGACATACATATGTATGTGGCTAGGATCTCGAGCGGGATAAATCACAGAGCAGGCGTTATGCACATAACTCTTGGGCTACGGACCACTTGACATTAGCAGGGTCTGTCCCCTGTCAAAGATAGCAATCTTGTAACTAGAAATGACTTCACATTTATAATTTAAATATCTGTCCGTTTATTTATCTCATTTTCAACTAATTTAATTAAAATAGTTACAAGCTAACTGCCACTTTTAAAGTTTTATTCACAATAAATTATATTGAATAACCATATTTTCTTAAAAATCGTGTTATGTATCACAAAACTAAACAATGGTATGAAACTTAATAAAAGCATATGGAGCCCTTTGTAAATAATTAAATGTAAAATTTTGATATAAACTTATACACTCAAAATACCTAAAAAGCCTTTACAAAGCAATTTATACAACATACGAATCAATACATTGGCATTTAAGAAACGTCAGATTTTCAATCAAGAATACGTTAAAAATGTAATAAATAATAAGTAATCATAATTTTAAAAAACATATTAATTTTATTAGAGACATAAACCTGTAACCTTTCCAATGTTAATAGAAAAAAAAGATTAACGTCAAATGATTTATAAGCTTTTACGTATTTTGTAATTTTAAAGCAATGACCATTTTATCGTTTTATTAAAAAAAATCGTTTCCAGGATACCATGGGCTTTATTATTATCGGTTAACCGGATTTTAATTACAATTAAAATGATAATTTATGATTATAATATTGGGAATAAATAAATCGTTTAATTAATAGTCAAGTGACACATGATCTAAAAGGTACGTGTACATTTTACCTCCTCAAGATCTCTTAGACATTTTTTTTTATGTTATATACCTGGGATAGTAAATATATCTTCTTTAGAATGTTTTCAATATGTATGCTACTTTATATACATGTTGTTAATTTAATAATATATTTTTTCCATTCTACTAAAGGAAAACATCGCGATGCAAACTGCACATATCAGACAAGAAATTCAAAATATTTGTAAAGTCAACTAGCCTAGTCACCCCTCGTAATAGGCTCTGAGCACCTCAGTGGGGACGTACAGTGAGCTGATGTTGAGTATACTGCGTACAAGAATGAATAGTAACATTCTCTGTAACTGAGTCTAGGATGGAAAAAAAGGGTTAGTTATCTATTATTAAATCTCATTACTTCACCCTAGTTCTCGGTAGGTTTATTTCTGATTGCTCTGTAACAAACTTAGAATTGAAACACATGACATGTTTAATTAAGAATTCGAATGAGGTATTACAAATAAATAATATAAAATAAAACAATGCCACTTGTAGTAAGTTTTGAACAATGAAAACGTATCCCAAATCGTTGGGATGAGATTGCGTGGAAAGGTTATCACCGGGACCTAATTTAATTCATTACGCGCCCGCCGACCCTTTCTCAGCAAAGCGTAAGTGACCAAATGCAAAATTTTGTCCAAATAATATGAATGTTTGGATCTCAGTGAAAAAAAATATTATGATTATTTTATTTAATACAAAACTCGTATTATTTAAATACGATTGCTAAATAATATAAAAACGCTAGAGCCTGTGTATTTATAATCATTGTTATTTTATATGTTTATAATATCCGCCATAATAAAATACAACCTTGTACAAAAACCTGTTCTGCATACACCTATAAAGAAAAGTATTTAAATATTAACGTTTGCTGGCAACTTCGACAGCACAACAAAAAAAAAACAAAAAAAATATATAATCAAAGTTACTCCCGTATACATCAGCACCTTTAGTAAGATTTTGCAACATAATTTATTTGCGTTACCTATAACCTTAGATATGTGTGAAGTCAACCAACACGAACTGGGCCAGCATGGTTGACTATGGACTAGTCACCCCCTAATAATAATAATAATAGGGTAGGCTCCGAGCCCCTCGGTGGGGACGTATAGTGAGCTGATGATGATGATAACGAACATTTTTTTTTTCATATTTTACTATCTGTTCATTTGTCTGTTATGCCAGCGTTTATTCCGGGCAATAGTTGCAACGGCTGGATGGATTCTGACGATATTTGGATCCTTGTATGCGGGAGTAACATAGACCACTTCCTTTTGTTATTACACTCTGAAGAAGTAGTGTAACTAGTGTTTTACATTATCTTAATTTGAAAGTTTCAAGATGTTTCATTTAATCATCACCATCATCAACCTGGCCTTTTCTCTATGGAGGGTCGGCACAGTAAGTACTATTCTTTCGTAAATCTCTATCATCCGTCATATCTGAATTCACACACTTCCTACACATATCCTCTTTCTTACAATCCATTCACACCTACTTCGGTCTTCGTCTACCTATACAGCCATCCACATACAATCTCATCACCTTCTTTAGGTGCTCATCATCTCTTGGCATAACATGTCCATACTACGATAACCAAGATGTTTGATTTAATACGTTTTTAATTTCAATCTATGACCAACAGACTATAAAACAATAATCTCAAATGATACAGGTATGATTAAAATGAATCTCATAAATTGAATTCAACCCTTGACTGAACAGTTTTGTTGATAGTACCTACCTACTGATATATTAGTTCCGCCTTAAATCCCACGCCTAAACAAATATTTGCTTTTACGGGACAATTAATATTTTCAGGACGTGGGTTCACGTTAGCTTTATTCGTGTTAAGCCCGAGTTAAACCTGACAAGGAATAAAGGCGAAAAGGTTTTATGTTGCAAACATACGTGCATATAACCTTATTTTACTTTTTATATATGTCACGTTAAAAGATATGTATGTGGCAACGTTAAAAGGTTTATTTGAGTTATGTACGAGATAGTTTTGGTTGATTTTTTTTGTTGCAACACGTTACTTTTTTACATCGTATTAGTGGATGCACGATGAAATAATATTTTTTTTTAAATAAGTTAATAAATACAAATATTTATGAAAAACTGTTAAATTTTAATTTGCAAAATCTTACTCTAAATATACTCAACAAAACCATCCGTATGTTTCTTATATCTACAATTATTAAATGTTTTTATTGAATAATTTAATTAACCGCCTAATTAAGCTTTATAAATTAAGGCTTAACATGTTTTAAGACCTAGCACCGAACTACACGTGAGTAGAGCGGTGATTTTAATTAGTGTGTCTGACGAAAGTTTTAATGAATTAATTTAACAATTATTAATTATTCAAGTAATTATTAATTACTTATTCATTTAAATAATATTATAAAATTATTTTAGTACACGTAGAGCAATAGAGTTAAATGTAAATTATTTATCGCTATGTTTTTATGATGACTCGGTGTTGTGTTGTACCGGTTTGTTTTTTTTTGTTGCATAGCTACAAATATACAAATGGCAAAGTAATTCCTGGCAAGTTAAACTTGTTTGTCGTTCAGCCGGCAATCATTTGGATGTTGTTATAGAATTAACGACGGTTCAAGGTTGAATATGTGATTGTTAAATTGATTAATGAAAATAAAAGCAATCCAATATATTCTAAAAAGTTTACAAATTAATGTCTAGATGATGTCTAGAAATATGAGAAGCTTACAAGTATCTACAACATTATTATAAATAGCGTTGAAAAGGTAATTCCTTCCAGATTTCATTCTTTAAACAACATACAAAAATGTGTTACTACCTCATTTTTTTATTTATTTATTCGCTTATATGACAATAGGTGATTCGACAATGCAATCCCACGGTATAAACTTAATGATACATATTTGCATTCGTATAACGTATATTTTAATTTTTTTCTTATATAAGTAAATAGTCTCGAAGTCAAAGAGGTTGCTATTCTACCAGAACACCCTTGTTGTGAAGTTGGTTTAAGTGTGACGAATAACAAAAAACAACAAATAGTAAAATAAACAAAAGGAATAAATAATATAATATAAACAAATGACTAACGAATAAAATACTATACCGTATTATATCATGAAGTCATATTTATGGTATATGTAAATGAAATATATATATAACTAACAAAATAAGAAGGGAAAATGTCGCAGAGAAGAACAGTCTTTTATTTTTACCTTAAATTTGTCATTCGTAAACTGGTGTATAATTCAGTTCTCATCGCCCACACCATAGAATGATTCCATTTCCTTCTTGTCCAAATCAGCAAACATATTAATATCAACTACATATCCTTTGGTTTCTTCGTTGATTCGAATAATTTCTTTTAAATTCGATTGGAAATTTTCAAAATGCCTATTCCTATCGTTTTCATCTTTGTATTCTTTATTATAGTCTTTCACGAATTTCTCAAATAGTTGTGGCGCGTCTTTCATATCGTATCTCGGTTTTTCACTTTCGTAATTATCTTCTAAGATTTCTGTGTCCTCCGGTATTTTTTCTGCTCTGTCTTCGCGATATTGATAATAGTCGTAAAATGCTTCAGCATTGAATTCCATCGCCGCTATGGCACTAATTGTTGCTAATGTTATTAATATAAATCGCTTCATGGTAGTAACTCGCGATGTGACCACTCCACGTATCATGTACGTCTGTCTGATGACAACGCTCAACGCGACCTCGAAAACTTGTTTCTAGCGGTTTGTTATTCTCATAAGCGTTACAAATCATTGTTTTTTTTATTATCTACGTACGTGTAGAACATCAAAGAGCAAGGATCATTTACTGCCCTTGCCAAAGTTTTATTACACCTATAGGAATTGAAAATTAAAACGTTTTTCACATCTATGAAAACTTTGATATTTCAGATTAAGTAGACTGTTGATTGTGTTGCTGTTCTTAATATTTGAATATGCTCATATTACAAAGTATTTAAAAAAAAAACAAACTAAATGGCATCCGTGAGAAAAATAAAAGTAAAATTGTATACCAAACATAAATTACGGTATAACAGAAATTTGACAAGGGGAGGCGATAGCGGGTTCAGATAGACGATACTCGTAAAAGAGACGAACAAAAAGAATCTAAATTATATTTTTTATTGTTACATTTTAAGGTTCAGCCGGTGTGAAAGCGGCTCAATGGTGGAGATAAAGAGAAAACAAAGCTTATCAGTAGCCAACTGTAGGTGGGTCGCGCACAAAGCCCTTGTATTACGCGACGGCCCGACTTGGCTCGCTCTTATCTGTCAACAAAATTTCCACCTGAAATGGGTACTTATAGAAAGGTAACTGACGACTGAGGCAGACGCGTTTATTAAAACTCCAGTTAGACTTGGTCCATGTGATAAAATAAATTATCGTAGATTTTGATAAGTTGGAATGACGGTCGACGGCACAATAAACTGAATAGTTCGCTTATTGTGATAAAATTCAAGCAAAATGTTTTAACTATTTACTTATATAAGAAATAATTCTTCATATAATCTCGACCCAAGATCTCCTACATCTAAGACTCAACAGGCCGGTTATACTATGCACCGTGTGACCGGACATTTAGGACTAAGTTCGGATTTGCAAGTCACCTCAGATCCTACTCTCGGAAATAACAAGGTTCGCCATTGATGGGTACGTCACTGTGGACATCATCATCATGATATAAAGTAAGCCATTTGTCAAACAGGTATGGAATATGGTATCATAATATTGAGATTCCGCAGCGTGGGTACAAATGAGATCATCATTGTTTTCGAAAAGTTTATAAATAAGCAATGATTAGTACTCATTAGTGATAGGTTTTCATTTGTTTATGAACATGTTTTTTTTTTAACCTATACGACCTTAAAATGTCAAAGTCTCGTACGGCTTATATCAACGTTGGAGTAGCCAACATTACCCTTCTAATAAATGTAAAAGTTTTATGTAAACGACACTGTTCAGGTCGGCCGTCCGTCGGTCTATTGCACAAGTTTAGTAATAAATTAGTCAGTTAGGCTTGTTGGACGCAGATAAGTGGATCAAAGTAAGGATTACCTTGTTTCTGGCGAGTCACAGTTGCTACTTATGAAACAGACATAACAAAGGTTCTTGCGTCGTTGTCTCTCGTTTCGCAACTAACGCGAGCTTCGGGGAATACCTTTACTTTTATACAAATAAAAGTTTCAAAATAATAATATAATGTAGTCACATAATTTTACTGAAAAATTAGAAAACGTAAATTAACCAATTATGAGAACGAAGCCTTAAGCTTTTAGACATGTTAATTCCGAGCATAAAGACACGTAGAGTTATGTAATAAAGAAAAGGGTACCGCCCAAAGGGTAGCCAACGTCTTCTTAAGATTTAATTATGAGGTATATTCCTACTTGGCCTGTTTGCCCAATTATCCAAACATCCTTTAAGTAAGGTGGCCTCGTAAAAAGTAAATAAAGACCTAATAGCATTTCCACGAAATGGAATTAATTTCTTACTCAATGAGCCAAATTATGTTATTGAATTACAGAGTAGCATCAAGGCGAGAAACAAAAGACCAGTCCTTGCTAAAAAAACTGTGTTATCTTTCGGAACACTTTTATAATGTTAATATTATTAGGGATATTACAAAGGAAAATCTTCTTGTTTGGTATATCTGCTTAATTATTCATGTTAAAAGGAGAAAGAATGAATAGGGAACTCATTTTGATGTTCTTTTGATATGTGTACAGTTTTCCTTCGTGAAGGTATAATCACCATTCTTATTTGGCACGTTTTAATGTTCATGTTAGTGAAGAAAACTGGAATCGAGTATGTGGTGTGTTTTTTTTTAAAGTCAGTGTCAAAAAGTGAGTTCTGCTTATTTTCTGTACTAAAAATTGATTGCTGTTCCGTAACTTTGATCGCATATACCTTGGAATTGTTTCGTGTCCCATGTTATTCAGAACCTTTCGCGGCCGCGTGGATATAAAGCCGTATCTTTATTCTGGGGTCACCCTTGATCCGCATAAATTCGATTTTGGGTTCAGAGGCAATACTTCGAGACAATAGTGGCATGTTTCTGAAATTGTCCTTATACTGTTTTTAGAGTTTTGTCGTATAATTTAACAAAAAAAATAACAAAGTTTAACTATGTAATTATACGTTACTTTTAGGTGATGATTTTTTATATTAATACGCGCGTGTTTCCCATCCTTAAGTTGGCATGTCTATTACTTATTCCACGGCGTACGCGAATGTAAATTCCCTATCTTCCATGTATGTTATTTTCCTCACTTTTACACATTTTCATCGGTTCCACTTAATAAAGATTGACAATGACGACAGCGAGTGTCGGGCGAGCATTACGTATTCAGGAGGCTCGACGTTGCCGCTAACGAGAACACGAGATAAGTTTACAAACGTCGTTGTCTTGAATTCCCAAAGACGTTCATTCGGGGCGTTGATTAAACATCGTAGGAATGTTGAGTGAGTGCGGTGATACTATGCTATCGCTGCTAGCTACGTGTTTGTTTGGATAGAGTATCGAGCTGTTACGTCTCGCCTACGTCTCACTTCTGGTACTGATATTTGTCTACCGTGACAGTTGAGAATTCACATAGTAACGGAAGATCTAAGTTCGGAGACATTCAATCTAATCTCACATAAGTTGTAAGCAACGTATACTGATCGCAATTTAATTACGATAAACAGCTTTTCTGTTGAGCAGATTTTGTTTGGTACATTTTCTGAAAGCACACGAATCTCATTATTTTACCTTTAAAGCAATTATAACAAAAGAACATAACCAATCTTATAGAAATATATCCTTTATTGGCAAGTTGAATTATATTATATACTTAATACATATAAACATGTTGTATAAAGTAAAAATATGCTAGTTTCTTAACTAGACATGAAGTTTAGATTAAGGCATTTTATCGTATTATTTATCTTTAAAACAAAAATAACATTGATAAGGTACTATTAAAAAACAATGTCAATGAATTAACAATTACAAGTGTTGACATTTTAAATCTGTTTTAAATTAAAAAGCTATCGAGTGGTGTAACATTACTCAAGGGATAATTGTCAAATAGATAGATGTTAGATAATTGAATAAAGACAGTGGCGTATTGAAATAGGCCGGTTCGTTACTCCTAAACTAATATTCGCTCACGATACCCACGTCTTAGTGTAATTTTGCAAATGAGGAGTGGCTCGGAGCTACACAGTTTTGTCACGATTGAGAACATTCGTACACATTCGTCTGCTCATTCTCTAATGGATTACACCGAGGACGAATCTCGGATATAATTATTATTAAGTAAAGACTAACGTAACACATCCCACGCAAAAAATCTCTCTTTCTCTCCTTTCTTTTACTCTAGTTTCAAATTTACTTCTCAGCCGTTTCAGTATTTTTAATTTGTATATTGTTTATAATATGTACCTTTAATATGATATTCTAAAAACCTACAACATTTATTTGAAATATTGTTACATTTTATAAAACGGATCAAGAATATGTTACTATATTCATATTTAGATCACGACAGCTCAGAGAAAAGCCTCCATACCATTTTTCCGAACTGACAATCACATTGTATTTGCTTTCAGTTTTTCAGGTTTTTTTACAAGCGCACCTGGCCGAATTTGCGGATTTTTTGATGCGTGTAAAATCTGTGGGAATCTGGACCCAACTTGACGTTTAAAAAATCCATTCCGTACGTGTAATCGATACTCACGTCTAGACAGACACTATCAGAAATAGTGACAGTGTTTTTTAATTGGAGTTTGGTTACGTTTCGTTTTGAAAACGAACTCTTAACTGTAGCGTTCAACTAAATATGACGTGTCAATTATATGCAGTGGTAGTCACTTGCTTTTGTGTAGTGACATTTATATAGTTTTCTAATATGACAAATCATTGAACACATTGTTGTCCTGATTATTGTTTAATTTCGAAATAAAATCGATTGCGGTGAATTTTCTTACATAGTGTCTAGGACTGTTGATAGTGTTTCTAAATATGCATCCACAATTGTACAACTATATTTCATTATCATTCATCGTCATCAGCTTACTGTATGTCTCCACTTAGGGAATCGGAGCCTTCCTTATTATGAGGGGGTGATTAATTAGTCAACCACGCTGACCCAGTACGGCTTGGTTGTTTTCACACATATCTTTGAATTTCTTTGCAGATACGGTAGGTTGCATCACAATGTTTTCCTTCACCGTAAGTGCCTCAGATAATGTACATACGAAATTCGAAAATCGAAAAACACATTAGTACGTGGCGGGGATACCTGGATAATGTCGAGTACAGTCCGGTCCGGTCAAGCGTCTAACAACTGCGCTATCTCATCATTATATACTAGCTCTAAATACATCATGTTTTCTCTTGTTATTAGGTATGATGT
The DNA here is from genome assembly GCA_027563995.1 of Papilio gigon. NCBI lineage: Eukaryota > Metazoa > Arthropoda > Insecta > Lepidoptera > Papilionidae > Papilio > Papilio gigon. The sequence continues at coordinate 3,246,900 of JAODUI010000002.1, forward strand.
TAAGCGAATATTGGAAGCAATTTAATAATTCCATTATGGAAATGTTGATTTTAGTCCAATTAAATTATACAACAGTAACAAATAATGGAGACGGCACAAACAATGGATAAGATATTTCTCTTGTAAAATATCATCAAAATAATTGAATAAACGCCGACACGAGACCTAAGATACAAATATCTTTGTATTACATAAGTTACTTAGTTGGCATCATTTTTTATACAAATTATTTGTTCTCAAAATTTATCATACTATCATAGTTATTATTCCTTGTAACTAAGTATGTAATTAAACCTCAAAAATAGGGATCATTTTTCGATAAAAAAATACATCGCATTTGACAAGAAAGCTTTCCAAGAGGTCCTGTAGACGTAAATATGTGAATAAAGAAATAAGAAATGTGTATGTCGTATGGCTTGTGAATTAACTATTTAAAATAAAATGCATGTTAGAAAAGAAAAATATATTATAAGAACGAACATTGTATACATGAGGCGTGCAAAAGACAAGTGACTATCGATAAAAACGTGTTCTTTTTCTTAATTCCGTTCTCTTTCTTTTCATTATATGGCTTGCTGTAAATATATAAAAACTCCTTGGAACTATAGAAACTGCTTGAAAAAAATATTACAGGTCATTGTCTAAGCATTCTTAACTCTGCCTAGATCTCTTCGTTACAATGTTTGTTCTAATTTACATGTTACTGTTATGTTAATAAGCTTTCCCTTCATACTGACCTATTATTGTTAAATTTAATATGAAAATAAAGTTACCGCTTAAGTTTTAGTAGACGGTATATTCGGTATCTTTACGTCCTTAAGCTCGCAGTTTAACTACGTGTTCAGCCTACTTGGCAGATAACGAGAACTCAATTACAGGACGAGTGCGCCAAAACGTGGATGATTCGAGTATTCGAGTATTCGGGCGAAGGGTGAAACGAAATTAAATCGAATTATCTAAGAATATTATTTAAACGTATTACCAGTGTAACATTTTATAATATTAATACGTTGAAATATAAGTAAATACAAAAAAAAAGTAATCAAATATTATTTTAACCCACCGTTTGTACTAGGACGATAGATTGACATTTTAATTTGTATTTTACTATAATTTATATAAACACGAAATAACGAACTACAAGCGTGATCTGTCAAAAAACCCCGCCAAAAGTAACCTCATGCACCAGTCATTGACTGAACGTACTCAATAACTATTAAGAATGCAGAATATACTAGTGTTGTTAAATAACTTTCTTTACAAATTAATTTAAAATATTAACTTAATTAACTTTTCATATTTTCTGATGCTTTTACGTGTGTACTATAAAGTTACGTAATACATTCTTAGATGTATAAGAAATGGTTTGAAGTAATAATCTGTATTTAGTATAACTATTTAACTTAACACCTCAAATGTATCTATGGGAAACATAATACGTTTTATGCCGGTACACTAGCGCCCTCTTGTTCTTTTATTGTGTAAACACAATAGAACGAAACTTTTCAATGTAAACTTGTTAACTTAGCATCAATTATTTAACACAAACAAGTGTTTTCATGCTAAAATTGTACATAAGTGTAACAATACAGCGTGAATTACATTGAACTAGTCAATTTACTTAAACTTCCTTAACCAGGAAGGAGCGAGTAGCGTCGGAAGCTTAATGCTCTCAGGATTGTTTAGAACTTTCTTTGATGGAGAAACAGACACAAGTACGTCTGATGTGCAAATTAGTTAACAAGTTTTTAAACGTGTTTAAAAAGAAAGTTAAAATTTAAACATTTAATTTGTAACTACATTTTACAAAAGTGACACACAAAAAAAAATAGTTTTTCTTTTAAACATAATTTTTCGACATCTGTTGACTTGTGGTAGGTACTCTATTTTACGTTGCACATTTGTGTTGTTCTTAATGATACAGTTATACGTGAAAAGTTACAAAACAAATACTGTTAATGAGAAATCCCACTGCCACAATTCTGTATGATACAACGCTATCTCTTGATTCTTTGAAAAAACATAGACATATTTAAACAAGTTCTCTATGGCATGTCACGACAGTATCATAACGACGCAGGAATATTTCCATGTGGGTGTGGCGCACATTGACATATGGGATAAATTTACGCAATTAGTTTGAATCGTCGCCGGCAGTGAGTGTAATTTACGACGTCGTTGGAACTTTTCTTTAGGTGATAAACTTCCTCGCAAATTATCCGTATTAACTTGATGTTGAGGGAAATTGCATCAAATGTAGCTTTATCGAATTCCTTTGTTAGAACTTTTGCACTCCTTTTGAAAGTTTTACACATGTGCTAGACGTTATGAATTGTCTACTGATGTAAATATTCAAATAGGGTACAATATTACAGTGTTTTCATTGCTTCAATTTACTGATGGAATATTATATATTATGGAATATCATATTTTATTTTACGTTTATTTAATTAACAATTGTACATTATAATATTATGTAAATAGAAAATAAAAAGACTCTTAAACGAACTTCTCAAGTGATGTCCCATTTATTTATATACCTATTTATATTGTATATAAGTAAGCTTTATTTGCAGGCGTGATGAGATTAAATAACAAAACAAATTAACATTTAATTATAGGTTCTTTAACAAATGTTTAATTTTGTGAGATTAAAGATAAAATGAACTTAGATATATTAAATAAACGCCTACCACTATAATATAGCAAATATGTGCGGAGACAAGAAACAGTATTTGTTCAAAAAATATGGACCGTCATCACGTGAAAATAATTAGGGTTGGTATTTACGTTCCCTCTATTCATTCTTTTGTCATAAATAACGCCACTATTTATTAAATCTGTTGTATTCTAGACAAAAAACAGGCTATTTCGGAGACGGCGATGATAATGATAATTACAATCGTACAATCAACTGTTTTTTGCTATTTATATATTTTAAAGCGCCAGTAGCTTAAAGGTTATGGGTACGGACTACCTATATATCTGTCGTTGGTTCGAATCCCGCCATTCGACTATTGTCGAGAACCGTATCTTAACACACGTTTATTCAACTTACCAGGAGTGTTTATAAGAAATATCAGTAAGTTAGCATAACTCTACTAGTATTTGAGCTGTGAAAAATAAATCTTTGTTTCTTTTCTATTGATTAAAGAATTTTAAAAGTAACAGATTAATAATTATATTTATAAAGATTGACGATGAAAGAGTTTTTTAAAGTTCGTAGTATAAAAAAACATTATGTTTACATTGTTCGGTACTAAGCGTTTGTCGTACGTAACTATTTTCAATATAACTTTTATCATGCTATTATTACAGTCGCTGCATATTCGACAACAGTGAACAGGAATTCTCTGCATAATGAATGGACCGTTGTCCAGCGAGCTCGCCTCGCCATTTAACGGATGACGTATTTTACGTGCCATTGTAAAATATTATTTACAAGCGTACCGACTTCCTATTTTATTACTTCATATTTATAATTAATATACGTCACAAGATTTAACTCATCTAAATAATGAAACTATTATGTAAATCAATGTAGGTACCAACTAGTTTCGGACCCCCCGAGTACAGCCCAATAGTTCATCACCCTGATGAAGGACCCCCGACTGATCCGAAACTAGTCGGTACCTACACCGATCTACAAGCGAATTAAGTCGTTTATTAGTAGTTTTCTAGATAACTTACAAAGTTATATCTAAGATAAAAGTGTGTCGTAATTCAATGATATACGGTAAAAAATAATACGGTAAACAATAACCTACAAATGGAATGTTTTATACAAGTTTAAAGTCAAATCGAGAGTCAATTTTCAAAATGTCATTTTGTATTTACGACACTGAGGAAATTCACCCAAACAAAAGACGAACGGAAACAATTTTTCGTTTTCATTTTACGCTTAGGTGTCTGTGGTTTCTTTATCTATGACAATAACAAAAAAAAATAACACTGCACTATGTACTTTTTTTTAAAAAACTATCCTGCTTCTTTAAACTTATACTTTTATAATATCAATTGTTTTTTAATTTTATACTAAATAAGCACAAAGTTTACTTTTTATTATTTATATGGTGTCGTAGTTACAATTGAAAAGCCGAAAAGCATTTTAAATTTTTATTCGACTTGATATTTTTCATGAATAAATCCTTATTTGTTCGAGAAAATCGTTTTCGTTTTTCATACAGATATTGTCGGCTTTACGACATGTCGGACACAGGTCTACGTTCTCTATTACAATGTCTTTGTTGTCATTTTTTTATTTCTAATATTTTGAATTTGGAATATATTTTTTTACTCTTTATGGATAGGTTACATTTTGACCAAAGAGTCGTTAGTCACTAAATTGTTTTTTGTTATTGGTCGATGTTGAACTATCAAAATTGGCTTTATGACAATTTAAAAAATTAATATCTCAGTATGGAATTATTGATTAGGCACTAAACAATATAACTAGGTAATTTAATATGAAGTATGGGTCCATCTGCCAATGAAATTCGACGGTGAAATTGACTCGTACAGAACGGAATGCAAATAAACAAATTCGTTCTTTTATTGAAAACCCCTTTCAAATATAATTAAAAACGAGCGTACCACTGTTTTCCACGTTCCTCTTTCATCTTCAACGCCAGAGAATTAATGAAGTTTGATTTACGGAAGTTCCCCGTGTCTATGAAAAGTACATTTCATAAAAAGGAATTGAAAAAAAAAATCGTAAAACTAAATGGAACAGCTGAGAAAATTTAACAAGTAAAATTTAATCTGCTTTTAGTATGATTAATTGGAAATTAAATTTACTCTAATTGAAATTATCTTAAAGCAAGAACATAGTTAGTAGTTTGGGTTATGGTTTCCGCAACTCCACGACTGGCGAGTATGTTGCGAGAAAAAACGTGACATCATAAGCAAGACTATTATAAAGACTTCTTTGAGTATAGGTTTCTTTTAGGTTTATAAAAAGCTACAGATTTTATAAACTAATACAATAACTTCAGATACAGTTAAGCCAATTTAGTATAATTAGAGTTTTAAACTAAACGATGGTTGTATTAGAGGAATTATTCGTTTGCGATTTCTAGAAAAAGCGATTCGTAAACTACGCTTAACTTTTGGCTTAAACGGAAATAAATAGAAGCTAATGATAACTTTTTTTTTCTCCGTTTGTGGATCGTTCTTACGTTAAATGTACTTATTCTTTGATTGTAATAAGCTACGCGGTGATTCCCCTTTTATTGTTTTACTTGTATTTACATTATATAACTACTAAGAGTTGTTACTATTTTATTAAAAAAATATTAACATTTTTTTGTTTCTTCAATATTTCTTTTACCAAACCAACTTAGCTGTAGGCTTGTGCTAGAATATGGTTCACTACAATATTCCAATAGCGAGATGCGAACTCTAAGTCACTTGATCCGAAATTTGTATCCTTAACAATTAGGTTATTGGCGTTTATTGTAAATGAATTCATTAGAAATAAAAACATAAACATACTTACCAATAATAACAAATACTTAGTCTATAAGATCTTAACGGTATTGAGCTAACAGTTAAAATTTTTATAGAACATTTTTTATACAACGGTGTTTAGAAGCGTAAATTATAAATTTATTTCTTTTTAATATTGAATACATATAAATGATGACAAATTAAATAATTATAAAGATAAGAAGATATAATAATGAAAATTTGTTATGTGAATTTTTTAATACTGACCAACAGTATAAAATTTTTATCAGGAGAAATTTTTTAATTTTGAAATAGTCCTTTTATAATTTAATTATATTAGTAGGCCCTAAATCTTATTATCGTATTCAAAGTAGAATGTTGATACCGCGACTTAAACGCCAAGAAATTCACGGATTTCGGCATTTAATCTCCTTTTATCAGATTGAAAATGGAAACGGTAAAATAAATGTCTACAAAGGATTTTGGTGAAAACAGAAAATTTATTTTATAAACTCCCAAGTAGATGCCATTCAGTTGGGAAATTACTGTCTTTGAGAAAGTTTGTTTTATGATTGCAATATTAGATTCATTTAAAAGACTGTAGGAAATGGACGTGCGTTTTCTTCTATAAAGACTTAGAAATGATGAGCACATAAACAAGAACGTGATGAGATTGAATATGGATGATGGCTTTACAGATAGAGACCGAATAAGGTGTGGATGGATTGTGTGAAAGAGGATCTTTGTATGAAGTATGTGAGGACAGATACGACGGTTGGTAGAGATGTATAATGGATTAGTACATACTATACGTACCTTTAATAGGAAAAAGGGCAGGTTGATGTTGAGACATAGAAATGATTATTAGTGAGGCTGGGAAATTTGTTTAAAGATACTATAGTCATCCTGAGTATTAGTTCTTGTATTTATGTATGTCAGGAAACTTTATACCTTAAAAATATTAGCCCATTTCCAAAATAGTAAATCTTGCAGATATATTACGAGAGTGTTATCGAAATAAAAAAAAAACGATGCAGTTATTAAAATTGGTATCGGAATTAAACATATTGCGATGCATATTTCATTTCAATGTCGTGATAAATTGCTGTACATTTTGTTGCAGTTAATAAAGACTTGTATTATAATCAATATAAGGGGACGCATTAATAACACAATGTGGGACAGTTAATAAAAAAAATATATAAATACTAAAATACGTTCGTCAGTTATGACGGATGGTAGATAAGTATACGTGCAACATACGCTGCCGACCCATCACAAGGAAAATAGCATTACGATGATTAAAATATGATTGGTTACTCAACATGTGTGACGTCTCATGGAGGATGGAATTCACGACGTGCAGATTACAAGGTAAACGCTTTACTGACATTTACTTGTACTTATAAGGGACTGAATAGAATAATAAATCAAGCGTTTTTTTTTCGGGGACAAACAAAAAAAATAATGATTGTAGTAATAAAAGGAATACTATTATAAATTGATGTGTTCGTTTCTATATGCGAATTTGATATTATAACAAACAGGATGTTAGTACGAGGAATATATCTAGGTTCGCAAATGGGTTTAATATCATTTATCACTCTTATGTTATATTGGATACGAAACGATCATTCCGCGTTCGTGTTCGCCACTGGTGGATGTTTATAATGATTGATTGCTTATACAGTCAACCGCTTATCTCTGCGGAATGACCGAAAATTGTTCAGAGAGCCGCCATGTTCGCATGATTGAACAATGCCGGTCATTGGTGAACTATGTTTTCTATATGTTTGTAACCTCAATATTGTATCGCTTTTTATTTTATGCATATCAATGTTAATTGATATTGTAATAAGGAGATAGTGAGATTAAATGTAGATGGCTATGAAGGTAGAGGAAGACTGAAGTAGGTGTGGATGGATTGTGTGAAAAAGGGTATGCATGAGAAGGGTATGATTTCAGATAAGAACTGACAGAGATGTATGGAAGAGTAGTACATACTGTACTGACTCTCCGTAGCAAATAGGGTATGTTGATGGTGATGAATGTTACTTGATATTTTACGTTTATTGGTACGTTAAGCAACCTGTATTTTTATTTACATTTTTATAATTAAAAGTTGTATAATAGTAAATAAAACTTTAGTTAGCGTATTGCAAACGTAACAGAAAGCCGTCGTTTGTCGCGATCGTTCCTTTGTGTAGTTTACAAACACCAACCGCCTCCTAGACTGTTTTATCCGCTATTGAAAGCGCCAAAGGAAAGACTTTTTAACGTTCAAATTTCATTTCATTTCGTAGTTAAATAACTTTTAGTACTTTTCTTTAATATAAGCAACAGAATACATACAATTTCAGACAGGCGCTACTTTTCAATTTGTATATTTAGTGGTCGCAGATGAGTTGTCAAAAAAGTAGATTTATTAAAGATTCTTATATATATATATATATAGAGGCTTTGACATACGAAAATAAACAGTCCCAGTGTGATTGGAGATTTATATTACACAGCGTAATCTATCATTTGTACTAGTACGATATATTAGAGGTTAAACTATACTGTACTCACTATACTGGATTATAACTATAATAATACAACATGACCATCAACAAGAAAGGTCCTATCACTATACTCATCAGAAATCTAAGAGCGTAACATCCCTAGCGCATCTGCGGGTTAGAATCAAAGTCAAAAGGCAACCATATCCATATGTGTTCTGCATTCCTTCTGCATTTTCACCACAACGGAAATGAGAACGATAACAATGGTATATATATAAAATACATACTAAACTTATAATACAAAATTTAAGGAAAATGTAATATTTATTAAATTTTTTATGGTTTAAATATGAACGGAAGCTCTGTCTATACCTTAAAGGAGGTCGAGCTAGAACAATGGGGCATTTTATTAAAGCTTTAGGTCTTTCGGCGGACACAAGAGTCTTGGGCGCAATGTACCGCCTAAAAAAAATAGCAAAATGAAGTGAAATTTAATAAGTTTATTTTCTAAAATATTCATAATGTCGACGCTTTGAAGTGGCACGGCTCTTTATGTCCCGAGGCCTCATTAAGAAATGAGGCCTGCGCTTTGCGTTAATATTATATTATAACTAAACCTCTCACATATAAATGTATTTAACGAATTTAGGTTATTCAACATAACAGGTAGAATTTACAAAATGAAAAATGTCATAAACACAGCATTTCTTAGATGAAAAAATATTAACAATTTTGCACAATTTCTGTAACAAAAATCAAGAAAGGCATTAACGAGATTTGCACAATAAAATCGTTCACTTATTAATCAATCAGGATTCTAAAACATTTACTTCAGATTGGATCGGAATAAGATTTATAGCTTTTGGTTACAAATTACCTTGTTCATTATTCACTGAATAACAATGGAAATGTTAATTTTATCGCGAGTTGATTTTGGAGAAGCGTTGATAGTCTAACGATTGGCTGATTGACTTACGACTTTAGAAGCAGGGCTTCCCAATTAAGATATTTTAAGTTTCTCCTAATCTTATTGTTTGTTCACGAAAGTTGTTATCATTTTTAAATTATTTATTATAAACTAGAGATCGCTAGTTAGTCGAAATTGGATCATAATTCCTATTGAAACAATTTTTTTTTATTAAAAACAGCTTTACACATTTGTTCTTCAAATTAACTTCAAGTGTGTCAAATGTCAAGTTGAATTGTTCGCGCAATTACCTTGTTTTACGTATTAAAGTATAAATTTTAAGTTAATTCATATAAATGAAATAATTTAAAGTGAGGTTTGTTTTAACAAATGAATCTCGTATCGTTTATCATGGCGGCGTGTGTTCTGTTAGAGGAAGCGGTCATTGGCAAGCGTGCGCGCGGCGTTTGTGGATATTTATAATGATTGATTATTCAGGAAACCGCGTATCGTCATGTTCTGTGCGATTATTATTCGAATACGCCGAATGTTTAGTGGACTACAACGGGAAGTTGTCAAGTAGATTTAACGAGACTGTCTACGGAATTAATTTTATGTAAGTTTTTTAACATGCGATATGAGACAGCCAGAAAATGTATTACAAAAAATTAAATTTAATCAAAGGCTGTCGAGGTCTGTACTTAGGTTTGTAATTAACAAAAAATTAAATCTCGGTATCTAAATCGTGTTAAATTTGGATGGAAAAATATTTCTTTATTTCATTTTTGCAGTACTCGAAAAATTTTTGTATAAATTTTAAATTGCTACGACCAAACTATAATTACTTTCTGCCCAATGTAAAATTAAAAACATTTTCGTACCACGACGATTCTACGCTCCAGTTTACAATTTGATTTTTTTTTCTTTCAGTTGTTGTAAATTTACATCATGTGAATATGTGACACAATTTATATTGAAAGAATATTAATTTGTGTGACAAGTTTCAATGTTTGTTAGTTGATATATTTTTATCTACGCTACCTAATAAAATAGAAAAGCTATTGCAAAATCACAAGCCCTAAGTTGCCTTGCTTATCCTGCGATTAAGAAAAATTGATTTTTCTTTTTTATTAACGACTTTTTTTTAATAACGACCCTTCTAAAATTCAAATTTAGAACATTTCTAACGAGTCATTAAAACTGACGTTTTCATTAATATTTTAAAGGGGTCAGTGTTACTGACATTCTGTAATGTAAAGAATACATTACATGTTTTATTCGTAATAATGAATTGTTCCAAGTTGACCTCGGTGTGGAGATAAAAATAGTACGTTGAGACTACACAACGAGTGAGTCGATTAGAACAAAAGAATAATCAAAACATTAAAAATAATAACCTTGTAAACATGCAAGTAACAAAAGTGGAGCCTCGGAAACGTGTAAAGGGCAATTAAACATTTTTCCTGAAACTTGCCAACGATGTTTACGAACTAAATTGCCTGTTAAAAAAGTAACAAGGTATATTCTATTCGTAAAACAAAAACTTGTAACGTTCTTAGGTCAAGGATTACGTTGAGTCAATTAAAAAAAACATGTACGGTATTTTAGTTCTATATATGACAGTTTTCTGAGGAACGTAGATTTGAACTTAACTGGACTGCAAATTAATCTAAATTATTGTATATTTAATACTAGCTGACCCGGCGAACTTCGTACCGCTTAACACTCAACACTCGTCTTTATGGTATAGTATTAAAAGTCAAATTGTCTTTTAAATATTGCTACATATCATTGGTACGTGACTATAGAAAAGTTTTAGACTGATCCGTAATCACCATCTTCGTACTTCAAGGGATATTCTATATAACAGAATAAGCGGAAGCAGTTCAGCTGCTCTCGAGATTTACGCTTAGCAACACGATGTAAGGTGTTTTGCATATTTTGTATGTGAAAGTGTTAATTTCAATACAACAGCAACTGGAAGACCGTTTAATGGGGATATTACTCTTAATGTGTATTCTCACCGTTTAATCTCTGTAATAGAAGTAATCTCTTTGTATCCAATACGCTCGGCATTGAAAAGCAAAATCTTAATCTATTTTGTAGCGAATTAACTAGGATAGTACTAAACATAATTATTAATCTAACTTGAACTATTGAAGTCAAGGTACATAATTTGAACTAATTCTAGGTTGCGTAATAAGTTCCTTGAAGTGTCAATGAATATGTGATTAAGGGTGCGGATTTTCTATAACGTAGTGGAGAGTTCATATCCCGGCATTCGACTTGTATTGTAAACCATATCCTAGCTCAAGCATAGAGCTTAGAATGGTAAAATAAAAAAAAAAAATTCTAGGAAGCAAACTTTGAGGTTATATAATAATTCGTTATTCATTTTTTTTGAGCGAACGTAGAATATAATTTTATCCGTCAATGGTTATTCAAAAAGCATAAATTACTATTTGCATGTTCCGCCAAACATATGATGGGTATTCGAACAATTTTCGGCCAGAACACACAGAGAATCGGTTTATTGTACAATCAATCATTTTAAATATCCTGCAATGCTGAAAACAGGATCGATGGACCGCTTCATTTTCAGCAAAGCATAATATGCAGTACAAACAATGAGAGGCGATTTATGCTAAATTGAAATATAAATATTTTTAATTGAATTTTACCGTAACTGTTAGTACTCTAAAATTGTTTCTTTCTTTAAAATTAATTAATTATTAATTAAAACATACTTATTTGGAAACCCTACATACTATACCCTATAGATGCTCAGTAAGTTTAAAGACAATGTTCAAGAAATAATCTAAATTAGAATTTGAAGTTGCTTTGAAGCAGCGTATTAGATTAATAAATAATTAATTTATGTATTTTGCTTTATTCGGTACACATATTTCAGTATAAAAGAGTTGTTGAAATGTTAAAATAAATGAAACGAAACTTCCTTACAAATAAAATCCGATGGAAAAATTATATTCAATGTATAAAGGTGCCAACAAAAACCACTAAAATGTGATAGAGAACACAGAAATGCTGCGCTCGACAGGTGGTAAAAGCTAGCGATGTTTTTATGAACACGAAATGGGAAGGTTCTTTGATATAAAAAAAACAAGTGTTTGTTCCCAAGAGCTGCTGACAAAGTTAAAGAAAAGTTAAAAAGCTTTTTTGCTCAATAAATACGGCTATGGAACATTCTTTGAAAGAAATTAAAACGACTATAACTTGACCTGTTCTAACTTTATTGCGAGATGAAACAACTTAAATACTTTGAATGGGATAATAATATCCGTAAGACTGAAGAATGGATGAAACTTTAGCGTTATTTTCAAACACATCCGTTCCCTATTTTACATTTAATAATAAGTAAAAAGGTTGCCGTTTGCAATTCGAAAAAAAAAACTACCTTTATTTTGTAAAGATGTTTTGAATAGATATAATACTTTCAGAAAAATATCTTTCTTAGCTCAAATACAGGCCTTATAATATCCGAGAGTCGTATAATCTAGAATTGCTTTGGTATCTTTGTCTATCCCAGTTAGCTTAACTTGATTTTTATTGTTATTAGCTAAAATGATACGGGGGTTATTTTAAACAGATTTGGCACCGAAACTTCGCGGATGCGCATACGAGAATGTCATTTATGAATTAAATTGCATACAGTTACATATTTCGTATTAAATTTTATTATAGTAAATACATAATAGAACATATTTTATATTATTCTAATAACAGTTGCTTAACTAGTAATATATAAAGCATATATAATAAATAAGGCATTTTGTATATGTCCTTATATAGAGTAGAATAGAAACGTTTACGTTTTCAACTGTTTGAACACAAATACTATTTTAAATCTTTTTTCCGCGGGCGACGGTTCGAATCTAACATTCAAATATTGTCGAGAATATATCCTTGAATCACATAATCTTAGAATATACTTTTAGAATCATCATCAGCAGCCTTTGTCTGCCCACTGTTGAACATAGGCCTTTCCCAATGCCTTCCACAGTATGCGGTCCTCTGCCTTCCGCATCCAACGACTTCCTGCCGTCCGCACTAAGTCGTCGGTCCACCTAGAGGGAGGACGACCCACACTCCTCACTTTTACAATGTTATTTCAATAATCTATAATTGAAACATAATATCGTCAGTAGAAATATATTTATCGCTTCTCTACTTATAGCGTATTCTACCCTGTTACTTATAAGGATCAAGTGAAGGCTTACATTAATATTGGTTTAGGACAAACGCATCATTAGCTTCGTATTAGTTTACTATGATAACACTACTCATCGATATAGAAACGATAATAGACGTAGGGCAGTTCGTGATCACTGGGAATAAGGTCAAACTTACATATCAAAATACGGTCACTATAACCGTTCCATTCCACTCGAAAACAAAAGAAAGTAAACATGTCCCTTGGGGCTTTAAGGAGAGTCAATATTGTAAGCCATTTACAACACTAGTATATTTTGTATTCTTAAAAAAATATCGAGTCTGTGCTATTAGTGACTGGCTGAGGTTACTTTTGGCGCGTCTTTTTGGCAGATAGAGTGACAAAATTCCTTTTGTTATTCGTTATTTTGTATTATTAATATAAATTACTGTAAAATGTAATTTAAAATGTCAATCTATCATCCTCCTACAAATGGTGGTTTATATTATGCTATGAATAACCCCACGGCATATCTCTATCAGCTGTCATTGTATTCTCTATTTAAAAGTCAACGTATTTCAGTCTAAATGAAACAAATGACGATAACAGATTCAGAAAATGTTACCCCATACAAATAGGTGTCTCACCAACTTGTAATGGATGTATGAATCGTCAAAAGAAATTCGAATCAGCTAAATTGGTAGCAATTTTCTACTGCGTTAAATAAATGTGGAGTTTTGGTGAATCCTTTAGTAACAAAAGAAAAGTTTTGTCGGCTCCCAAATGCCTGCGACCGATTTAAGATTGTGCCTAATCAGCTCGGGTTATGTTTGGGACTTACTTTATTTCTATTTTATAAAGCAAGTCATTTCATGGAATTTTTTTACGTAAATATGTTGCGAGCGTCTTTTGTTTTGTTACAATCTATTTTTTTAATAAGAGAAGGGGACAATCAAGCGGCAGTATCACTAAAATGGTCGTCCATTCCCATGGTCATCCGCAGAACTAGAGCAGATGATGCGTTGCCGGCTTTTAAGAATGAGAAACGCTCACTTCTTGAAGGACCCTAATTCGTGCTGGCTAAAATACGTTTAAAATCTCAATATGATAACTATTTAGATCAATTCGAATAATGAATTCCAGGTGTATGACGCGTCCTCCCTCCAGGTGGGCCGACGACTTGGTGCGGACAGCAGGAAGTCGTTGGAAAGTTAATGGGAAAGGCCTATGTCAGTGGGTAGATAAGGGCTGGTGATGATACCGACGGTGAGATGAATAAATTAAATTTAAAAAGCGATTATGATAGCATATCAAAAGTAGACTTCATTAATGCGTATAAATTATGATGTTATGACACATTAATTACTTCAACCAAGTTTTGATTAAACTTATAATGTCTGAAGTTGTCCAACTTTTCCCCAAGTCGAATTTTGGGGACAATCACTACTTTAAAAAGTGAAATTTCAACTTGAATTTCATATTTATATAGTACATGTAAAATTTAAAGATGATTATTATTATTTATTTTATTACGTACATTCGAAAATCTTTGAAATAATTTCTTTTTAATTGCGCACAACATATATAAAATCTTTTTATTTTTTTATGAAAAGGCAGCAAACGAGCGGCAGGATCACCAAGGTGATCGTCAAAGCCCATGAACATCTGAAATACTATAGGTGCAATCTTTGAGAAAGAGATACGTTTGCATCTTGAAGTTTGTTTCTGGAATAACATTTACCGTTTAATAATTTTAGTGCAGATATTTTAAAGAAAGGAAGATATCTCTGTGCTTTTATTAAATTGACTTTGAAACAACGGAATATTTAAAGTAGTTGCATTAAGTTCTTAAGTCATAAAAATAGACGGTTGTCGCAGTTGAAATAAATTACACAGTAGTACACAGCGCTGTACAGCAGCTCGAATAAACAGAAAGCGACGCCCGTTGTCTGCTCAGTGGTGTCTCAACACAGAGTACGATAGAACACACAAATCTTACGCGTCTGTATATTTTAATATTATACTCACTTAATATTACTGTTTTTGTATAATTATTGTAATTGCTTTGTTTTATGTTGAAATGTATAAACTAAGTAACATGTATTAGAGTTTTTATTCTTCTTTTCGCGCCTACACTCGCGGTATGTACTCCTTTGTTGCTTTAACTTGACTTGACTTAAAAGAAACCTCGAAATGAGGCATAGGGCGTCCACAGTACACCGCCAGCTCGGCCAGTCCCAACCGTCAACCCGATTGTCTTCATGTCGGCCGCCATTTTGCTTTGCACATTTGTGTTACTGAGTTCCGAAATTAATTATTAAAATATACTTACAATGTTATTTTTTATATTTTCATATTTTTTTTCTAATGGCTCTTTAATTCAGTCTTGTGGCAGCGTCATATAAACCAGCGTTTATATACTGTTTAGGA
>JAODUI010000002.1:3262459-3291250 GCA_027563995.1 Papilio gigon
ATATTTTTTTTCTAATGGCTCTTTAATTCAGTCTTGTGGCAGCGTCATATAAACCAGCGTTTATATACTGTTTAGGAATTAAACTCAATACATAGTACTTACACTTTCCTATGTAATTACTGTGCTGAAACATATTAGATATATGTAACAGAGATGATCACATTTTGTGATGTCTACTCGAGATTTTTAAAATATCATTAAATTATAATACAGAAGTTACTTACGATATACAAAAATTCCGACGTCATAATTGTATGAAATATAATGTTCTTAAGAAACGGGACTCTTACCACGATTACTCCTTGAGCTCCCGATATTTCGGCACAGCATGCGCCTTGTTCACGGGTTAACTGTTTCCGTTTCTTACGAACATTAGATTAATAAAAACCACGAAAGTTTAAAGTTGTATATTGAATAAAATACTCAATCTATATGTATAATTAAGAGGTTAATTTTTCATAGCGCTAAGAAAAGTGGTACGTAGGCAATGATTATTATTCACAACTTTTTGCTTACGTAATGCAAAACTTTAAGATTCACGTGAACTCCTATCCCCAAGGGACGAAAGTCGCGAACAGTTTGTTAATAATATAAGACAAAAGGGAGATAACGGCCGCAAACTTCCTGATAGAGCTATTATATCCAATTTGCGACTTTTTTTATCGGATAATTAAATGCAAATTGCCACCGATTTTTTTGTGCCTTTATTATTTCATCGAACATGCTTTTATTTTATCAGAAAATAAATGGAAAGTAAATATTTTTTTATTCAGACAATTACGAACGATTAATGTACTATAAAAATTTGTTTTTTCATTAAGTACCTTTTTATAAACTTTATATTAAATATATTTTAAAGTCAATTTTACTTTATTCCAATTATGAAAATAATATTGCGTCTTTTTGTATAGCATTATATTGGAATAAGTTCTGTAGGGGTGTTATATATATTTTGCGAACAAATGAATAAAAAAAAATCCAAATTGGAGTTCAGAAACTGTTTTAAATATTAAATAGTTTACAACTGTTGAAAGCATCATGGTGGTATGATTCCATTCTATATATATATAAAAATCTATACAAGTGTTGTGTGTTTGTTTCATTTTTTTTTATTAAAATATTAGCAGATTTTCGTAAATTTACTAACATTTTTTGTAACAATTCCTGGTAAACTTGAAAAAGCTTGTGTTAGAAATGGTTCACGACGATAGTCGAATAGAGAGATTCGAACCCGCGACCGCTAGATCGGTAGTCCGTACCCACCGTAAGGCTATTGGCGCTACAGTTTGGGAGTATATAAGAAAAGAAATAATTATTTCGGAGGACAATAGTTGTGGCCCTCAGGCAATGGGCACGACGAACAAAAGTCTATTAGCCTGGTTAATATAAGAAGGCTCGTACGTCACTCAGAAATTAGGCTTTTATGTCTGCGCATCTCGACTCTAACCTTGGAAAGACATCTCTGTACTTCTCAAATTAATTATTTCTATTCTATCGAGTGTTTACTACTTAGTACTATTTGCTTTCATTTGTAGTTAATTAAGTTTAAAAAAAATTACGAATTATATCATAAATTTCCGTAACATTGTTAAGAAAGAAAAATGATGATGTAAGGTTTCTTTCTAAAGTACAATATAGTATGAAAAGTCAATTGTTCGTGAAGCGGTCTTTGTATGAAACCCTTTAAACACATTTTAAACCAAGCTTGATATTTTAACAATCACAGTGAGTGAGTTGAAATTAAATAAAATTTAATTAAATCAAACAAAAGAAAGCTCGTGTTTATTGAAGCTCCACACGGCGAGAGAAATTAATAGCCGTGGAAACTAGAAATATTTGTTCAAAGAAAACATAGTACAAAAGAATCTATATGTTTCTTCGACAGGATTCAATAGAAAGTAACCAATTTGCTTTTTATGTTGAATTGTGAATGAAAATACGAGCTGTTCAAAATAATTTATTAAACAAAATATAACTTAGATGTAAAAGTGAATTTAAAACACGTTTTTAAATATAGAATTTTTAACTAAAATGTAAAATCAACAGTCATACTATTATAAACACGTAAAGTTTAAATGAATTTATGGATGGGTATTAGTTTGAAGGCAAACAGCTAAACAGACCTAGTTAAATTTTTCTAAGAGATAGAATATTGCCTTGCATAGCAGATTGTTACTAATTATACTAAAAATACAGGAAAAAGCTAGTACTGAATACTTCTAATTATTATTAATTTGTGATATTATGATACATTTTGAGGAAGCTAGTGCGAAATTCATCGATAAGATTGTATAAGTTTGTTGTTTCAGTTTGAAAAGTACGTGCCTGTTATTTTTGTTTTCCTTGCAAATGTTATTTAGTAAAAATATAAAACTAAATTATAAATAGTATAGTGAAATGTCTCACGAAAGTTTTAATAGTTTAAAAGAAATTAAAATTAGTGTAGTGTAATAATTAAGTTTATATTTAGAACAGTTTAATTTAATTTCGAGCTAGTGTAACGTTAAGACGGTTATAATAGTCAGAATAGAGGTTGCTTATTAATTAGATGAAAACACTTCATGTAAATTAAATTCAACTTAGTTAAAGAGTTTTATGAACGCTTTATTAGAACCTAGAATAATATCTTTTTATTAATATTTTCTTCTTGCAATATTTTATTGACTTCAATTGATAAGTCTTCATATTTTGTTCCTCTCATGTACTGAAAACTATTTGCTTTGAAAAGGACTAACTAACTAGAGTGGCGCAACGACCCGTAGTGTGTCTTGGCCTCCGACAGTAAAAGTCTTTACCTAACTCGATACCGCGCGGTCGCGACCCAGTCCTGACCGTGCACCTCTTATGCCATTTTCCAGCGAGACCTGGGACGGCAAACTGGGCGTTGACACTTGGCCGTTGGAAGTATGTCTGTTTTACGCTGCGACCATCATCCATACACTCTAAAAGGTCTAAATAGTTCAGAATAAAATCATGCTAAACGGCCATAAGAGTTACGCTTTGTAAAGTAAATATAAATTTAAAGAAAACTGCGACAATATAAAAGGCAGGAAGTTTATATATCCTCGCATTAAGTATTTTATCGAGTTAAGTAAGATAACAGTTAGATAAATTTGAGCAAAGTATTTTGGCGAATGCGGAAATTTATTTTACAATCATGAAAGAGAAACTTTGCAGTTACGATCTTTGTGACAAAAGTTTTAACGTCGGCGATGATTTGGCTCCCACGGGCGCATTTGTTTTACGTCGTTTTAATGATCAAAATATAAATTGATGCGTTTACGTGTCATTGCTTCTATACTGAACCAGTTTGATCCCAACACTGACTACTTCCGATTGGAGATATTCGATTTTATCATGAATGTTTAAATCATTGAACATTTGGATGTGAAAAACTTTACTTGGATCACGTCATAGTTATTTTGGTACTGAAATTTTATTATGAAAACTTTTCAAGGATATAAAAAAATGATTTCCATTATTAAATTATATAAAACGTATTATTTAAGTGAAATACGTAGTGAGTTATGGGCTTCGTGGTTTTCTTAGTGTCGGTGGAATAGACATCGACTCTTGCTTTTTATTTGCTAGAGCGGTGCGGGCATTGTTCTGCCTAGTCTTTGTTGTACTGCTTCCTACGTTTATTGTACACCTGACGTAGAAAATGTAGACACTATTAATAATACTACAAGACAGTAACAGTCCTACCATTCTTATCTGTTTATTAAATAAATTAAAGCTATTCATATATTGGAATTATTTTTGATATTGTAGTCTATAAAATTTCGACGCATTTTTGTTGCAGCCGATAAAAGGTTGTAATTAAAAAAAATAAGCTTAGGATATGAAATGTGACTGACTTGTATATTAAGTAAAAGGCGTAAGAAGATACGGGAAACATCGTCATCGTTGTGTTTGCTTAGCAAAGGGGTCACAAGTGACACAATCTTATAATTTATTAAAGACGAATTCTGTCTCGCGAAATACCTAAAATATCGAAAAACTTAAGTTAAACAAAGCCAGATTTGACAATAGTTGTTTAATGTTTTTCTAAAATATATCACTCCTAAAACGCATTTAGTTTATTATTGAATATATAAATATAGACGATAATAAAGATACGAAAAAAAAATGAGATACAATTCGTCCGGAATATTTTTGTAAAACATTTCTTAGCAACGAAAGTGGCAATACTTTTATCCGGTTTCTTTGTCTCGGTACTGTGTAGTTTACTTTATTGTTTTGCTGCGTGAGAAACAACTATGCTTCTTTGTGATTATTGTTCTTTTACGTGCGCGGGACGATGATATATGTGTGCTTTAACATATTTACAAAGGAAATTCTATACAACAGAGCCCACTTCATCACGTTGTATTTGTTTCTCCAACTTACGCATTAATATTGGCAGCGTTGTTACTTTTGTTCATGTCATTATTAATTCAATTGTTTTCGGTTAATGAATTGGGTTATTTGCGTTTTTGGCGTTCTTGTTAAACTCTTAACAGGACAGAACCGTCTATACGTCCAGGTTTAATGTACCCTGTATCAAATACTTTTTTTTTTAATATTAATACATTTTTGTTGATTTACTTATATTTCTTGTAACCGTTCCTGGTAAGCTTAAAAAAGTTTGTGTTTGGATATCGTTCACGGCAGTAGTCGAATAGTGGGATTCGAAACGACAACCGCTAGATCGGTAGTCCGTATACTTAACCATTAGGGTATTGGCGCTTCTTGTATATTTACTACTATTACTTATATATTTGTTATTTTTATTTCATAAACCTTTTTAAAAACCCCACCAATGTGATTTTGCTTTCCGGATTCCATGTATTCGATGTTCTTAGAATGACAAAAAAAAACATAATTGAGAATTAAAAATGAGTGAACACAACCGAGCACACTGAGCTCAGCGTTGTTGATTATGGTCAAGTCATTTCTAACTTAGGTCCGCTCTATGCCCGTCTGTGGGGATTTTTTATATGAGTTGATGACGATATGCATCTTCCTGGATTTTTCAATACGAAAATACGAAATAATCTAAAATGTGTTTTAAAATTGGAAATGGATAAGTTCGTCTGGTAATAAATTTATAATGGGCATAAAATGTACTGACATATGTTTTACAATGACAGAATAAACAACAGGTGCAGTTTAGTATGTTAACAGTGAATATTATAGTTTTTGTAGCGTGGAACAGAACTGTTATTTGATATAATACTGCGTTGTTTTTTTAATACACTTCATGCAGTGTGTCTGAAAAAAGCTTATAAACGGAAACCCGATGGGGTTGTGTCGTTTAATTCCGGAGTTTCTATGGCCACTTTCCGACTCCATTATCAGATTTCCATACTACTACCGCTCTATACTTAAATATTTTCAATATCAGCTCATTCGGAAACTGGTAAGTGGATCAAATTTAATTTGCAAGTTTGATAACAGATAACGCAGGTGAAACTAAATATTGCTGAAAAAAAAAGTAAAGCTAGATAAAAGGTTGTATAGAAGTGTTTTTTTTTTAATAGAAGTATTATAAAATGTAGGTGTATATTTATATCTTATCTATTATATATATAGAAGTTAAGAGGATTATAAAATAATGAATAAAGGAAAATTCTATAGCGAGCTCAGTTAGATAAATTTTCAAGGCAGTCGAAGATGGCGCTCATATAAAATGATTTTTATTCATCTTTGTTTCGCCATCGTTCGAGTTAACTCAAGTTATTGTTATTAGCTAGCGAATACTTTGTCTTAGAGCAATAAAAAGAAATACGAAAACTTATTACCCTTATATATTGTTTCCAGTTCACGTTGTTTTAGATTGTTTTTTTTTTTTTAATTTAAATGCACTTTTAGTCTTGTTAAAGATATAGCTCTATTTTCGTAATCGAGTCTAGCATTTTTTTAATAAAATAAGTTGTAAAATTTCATATGTAAGAAATATCAAGTTTTATAACATATCAAAAAGTAAATAAGATTTTTTTTAAGTTGTTTAATTGTTTAAAATTTATTTCTTAAGTGTATAGTTTTTTTATGGGAAATAATATAAGGTAGTTGCTTGTTAATCGTAGAAGGTGGTATCTATTAAAAAAATGTAGGCATCTTGAATTTTTTAAATTGTTTAAGTAAAAATACAGTAATTGTTTCCGGGCGGACTGGCAAAGTTGAAAGAGGTTAATGAGAAGAAAATAGCGAGCTACTCGTTTTTATAACCTTGGAGAAAGTAGGTTCTTTCATTTGTGTCATTGCGATGCTCCGCCAGGCTAACAATATTCAAATAAATTCTTAAAACTATAAAATATTTTATGTCACATTTCAAATGTTAAACATTGACTCATAATGGTAATAGCTATTAAAAATTGTTGTCTCCTTTTTTAATTTGTTGATCAAATTACGTGAGTTTTTCCGTTACACGAATTCTAGAATCAATATATAATTAAAACTAACAGGTGTAATTATTGATAAATAAATTCAATACTTAATATTTACTATATATACAAGCTTAATTAACGCATTAAACATTTCTTAATCAGAGTCAAATCGTTAATTGAAATCTATTGACATTGGCTAATAGACCTCGTTACGTCTTTATGACTGCGCAAAAATACTATATATTGTAACAGAGCTGTTACAAGCTGAAGAAATTGTACAACTAGTTTGAACTGGCTGAATGATTAATGTTGAAGAAAATTTTAGTTCCCAGGATAAACTAATTTAAAGTTTTTACAGAAACTCTATTTAACGTCTCCTTTAAAGTTTTAAATATGTAAATATAGTTTGAAAGTGACAAAACTAGTGCAGATATATTTTTTTTAATGTTTAAATGACTAAATTGAAATAATTTCGGTCGAAAGATGGCGACACTAGTTTACAAGTTTCAGATAATGGGACGAATAGAGACTAAATGTGACGGCTTACTAAAAGCTACAAATATTTAATTAAACCAGGCTCTAGTTATTAATGATTCATTTTAAATAACAAATGCACTGACACATAAGGTTGTATAAATTTATACAAAGCTGAAACATTTAAGGTTATTGAAACAAATTGTCACTTGAAATACCAAATAGAAAGTCCCTTTCTTCATTTTGTGATGTAAATTTTCCTTGTCCTATTGTTTGAATTCAATTCTTGGAAACAAGAGAGTTTATATTGTAACCGTAAATTCCCTGTAGTAATCTGACTTCATTTCGTTTTTCTTTATTAGCATACGATTTTATTTTTTATACATTTTTTTTACGTGGTTAATTAATGTCGTTATTTTTATTTTTAAAAATTGTCATTACAACAATTTTTTTTGTCTATTCGCTGATTAAAACCGTTGAAATAGTTCAACGTAAGCTTGAAAATATTTACAGTCTATTAAATCTATGCAAATAATAAAATTAGAGTGCCTGTATGTTATATCAAAAATATAATTCTCGAACATAATTAATTTGCGTTGTATATTACGAAAATCCAATTTTACAATTTTTTTTCTGTCCGCAAGTCTGCGTTTGTTCCACGTAATCTTCGAAACGTCTTGACCAATTTTGACGGGGCTTTTACTGGAATTTAGCTGAGGTATGCAAGAGTAACGTAAGCTATAATTTTTAAATTTCACTTCTACGAATATGCTGGCAACCATTGGTTTATATGTACTTTTAATTAAGACATCATACCAATTTTCATCTAAGTAATTCCGTAACCAAAATCAACATTAAGAATAATGAAACAACAGGAGTTATTGTGTCTCATTACTTCGTTTGTTTGTAGATATGTTTAATGGTAATTGCGCCTGCTAATTGTTTTGTCTATTCATATCGTAACAAGACATAAATAAGACGTAACATAAACGTAATTATCAGAGACAGTTGCGGCTACACAAGTTGGGAATGGCGCCCTAAAGCAGAAATGGCCTGCGCTTATGTCGACATTACTCTAGATAAAAGCAAAGTTTTATAGTGGCAGCTCTGGATAATATCACCCAATCCATTATTCTTTGCCGCTTTATTGCAAATAGCCCCCAATAGGCTTAGCACCATCCGTCCATTAGATTTGTCCCTTTGTTTTATGGACGTTTTTTTTTTCGATAATGTATTATTAGTGGGCACTTAAGGCATCCAATTATTTATTCAGCAGATTAGCTCGTAAGCTTTTTACGTACCGTAATACAATACTATTATACTAGTAAAGTAGTAACTAGTGTAGGATACCAAATACGTTTTCAAATGTCTTTGAAGCTAGTTCCTGAATAATTAACTGACACAGGAAATAGATAAGTGACTCCAAGGACATGTATATATCCGTGTGAAACCAAATCACATTAGCCTAATTAAATAAAACGGTTATAATTTCATTAGCTAAATATCTTTTTTTAATCAAACATTTGCAAATTTTTGTTATTTTTTCATATTTCTTGTTGGTAGTAAACTTGAAAAAGTTTGTTAGAATATGGTTCACGACAATAGTTGAATGTTGGGATTCGAGCCCACGATTACTAGATTGGCAGTCAAGTCAATTAGGTTATTGGTTGTTTGTTATTGATTTCTTCAGGTGCGTGCGTTCACAGCATCATATACTGTATACCGAAGCTGCCGGGTTTTCTGTAATTATAATTTTGTATTTTGACTTGACTTAAGTTCCCATTTTTGTATTTTACTTACCAATTATCTCCGTACAAAGTGGGTATTCCAAATCGTTAAGTAACAAACAAGAGTCTACTTTTTTGTATATAGTTTAAATAACTTTTGAAATGTTTGAGTGACTGTTATCTATTCATTTATTTACGATCTCTAAAAGGGGCCGAGTAACAGTCGCGAAGAAAACATCTTAATTTACCCATTAAAAGCGTTATTAAGCTTTTAATGGAAATCTTCGGGAAATTGAATTTTAATTCGTTGTATCAAGTTCTCTATGCATCTATAATAACTTTCAAATTTACATTTTTGAATCGTTATTAATATAACGTTAATTCTTAACAGCCGTCTAATTAAGGCTATATACATATATTAAAACTTATTTGTGTATTCAAAATATGAACTGTCAGTTAAACATTAGTCTTTTTTTCAGTTTTCCCAGTTAAAATTAAACGTGTGTACCAGGCTTTACACAAATTTGACAAGCTATATAAGTAAAGAAAATATTATGTAATAAAAAATATTTCCAAGATGTACTTTGAAAAAAATCCATTTCAAATGTAAATACAACGCCCAGATAGACGTGGCTCAATTACTTGAGTAATAATTTATTCTGTTAGTGTTGCTTATCTGTGAGGGTTGGAGTGCGGGTCACCTTGTCCAAAAGTTATATGGGTATTTACATTGATTACGAAAATGGAGTTGGGTTAAATCAAGTGAAAGTAAATGATGCCCATTTTCATTCTATCCCTTATCCCTTAGTAATATGTTGACGAAATTTAAAGTTCAATCTTACCATTCCAATTTCAAAATTTGAAAATGTAAATTTAAAAAAAAATGAATTTCGAATTCGCCATGTGTACTTAACTGGCCACTTCATATTCTTTAATCATACTTACATGTAATTTATCGTACAATTAATATATTCATATAGCTGATATCGTTTCGAACTTTCATAGCATAAGTTCTATAACTTACAGTTCGAACGCGTTGTTCCTTTGATGTCGTAAACAATTTGCTCACACGCTTCTACTTGTTGGAATGCCCAATGGGAGTCTTCGCAAATATTGCTCAGTTAGATTTCTCTTTGTAAATGCATTCTGATATGAACGTTCTATAATTAATTGCAGGGGTTTATTTTTACAGTAGATTTTTTTTTATGTTATAAAGGACTACTAGGATCCTGGATGAAGGCGGCCGAGGACCCATCGTCGTGGCGATCTTTGGGGGAGGCCTACTCTGGAGTGGGCGACGTGTTGCTGATATGTTGATGATGATGAAACGACTACTAAATTTCGCCAACATTAAGAAATTATTAAGTTATGACTTGCTATTGATATAGTAAGATGAAATGAAATTGTAATTATGTGTGAAAATTGTGACGACAAAAAATCTTCTTCAGCTTTATGGAAAAATGTAATTGTATGTTTGAAGTCAATTCTTCGCAAAGAGATTCAAATATTATACCTATGTAATTCTTAATTTCTAAAGATAACATTTTGAATGATGTATAAACGCTGTGGGATATTAATGAACGTTAAAACCAAACGAAAGCGGATAGCTAATTAGCCCTTTGAAGATTTTACTAGCAAAACCAAAATATTTTATAATCCACTAACGCGTACTAATCCAATTAAATTAAATTAGTTTGTAATTTAATAAATTCTCTACGTACTCGTAAAAAAGATATTAATCTCGACATTTAGAAAAATCCTATTTTAAAAATTAATTGCCATGTTTAAAAAAAGCTGTGCTGTTGTATAATACTAATATAAACATTTCCTCGAATGTAAACTACGTTAAGCTTTTATTTTTACCCGACAGAGGGCTTATGCTTTTTTGGATAGATATACAATTACACAGTCACCGTACTTTTCACTTTTTTCTTGTGGCCAAGCCAATTTTCGAAAGGAACACATTTTTTTCTGCATACTGTGAAAGGCTTTGGACAAGGGCTATGTCCAACAGTTGGCAGATAAGGACTGATGATGCCACATTTTTTTGAATCCGCTGGTCACCCTTGCTGCATATAGAGTTACTAAAATTGTTTCTTTATTACCTGCTTCAAATTACATCTTTTGAATCTTCTGCATGCCCATACGAACGCTTGTAAACCCTGTTTTCGTTATACTCATGTTTTAAAGAAATCTTTTGGTTTTTGCACTTTTTTTTTACATAAAACTTTCAGTGGATAATAAAACAATTAACTGTTATCCTCGGCATTAACATGTATCACCAGCAAGCATTAAGAATTATCTCATCACTCAATAAAGCGGTATCGCTCCGGGTAGCAAGTAAAATTTTCCTAGATCGTAAAAAGGGAACATAAAGTAATTTTAGATGCTATTTTATTTGGCTGTAAAATGTTATGGCAAATATTAAGATATACCTAAATTTTAATCCTTTACGATATTTTTAAATGGTTGTTTTAATCGTTTAACGTTTGTTTTTTGTAAGAGAAGGGGACAAAAGAGCGTATTCACAAGGGTAATCATTGACAATCATGGACATAATACTAGAAGAACCACAGCGTTGCCGGCCTTTGAGGGAAAGGTACGTTTTATTAAATTCTAGACTTTTTAAGTAAGTAATCATCATCATCAACATCAACAGCCCTTGTCTGCCCACTCAGTAAGTAATACTTACGCAGTATTATGTATTATTAATTACCACAAATGTATTTACGTGAAGTTATGTAAGTTACATTGTTAAAATGTAGCCTTTAAAGGTACAAAACTATATAAAGATTGCGAAATTAAAGAATTAATTAAATTAATTATTCAGTACGAACGCCATCAGAATCAAAATACGTGTTTTATGAGATTCGTTGCGACAAACAAATGCGGGCAATTTGCCCGAAGCGAGTGGGTTAATCACCAAATAAAAGTTCTAGTGGTGTTTGAAATTGCAGTAATTCCTTGCCAAATTAAAGCACTAATTGTGTCGGCCAAAAATAAACACGTATTTTAATACTAATAAAGACAAGTTTTACAATTAATTAGGTGTCGGGACATGACTGGGATATAAATAGCAAAGAAGACGATAAAGTAATTAACAAGCTAATTAGATTATATCTTACTAAATTTGCACTGCCGATATTTTTTTTTGTTAATTTACTAATATTTCTTGTAACCATTCCTGGTAAGCTTGAAAAAGCTTGTATTAGGATTTCGTTCACGACAAATAGCCAAATGGTGGTATTAGAACCCACGACCGCTAGATCGGTAGTCAATACCCTTAACCATTAGGCTATTGACGCTAATTATTATTAATTTATATAGAAACATGTATTTAAACCTATTATATTAAAAAAAAAGTAAAATATATCTACTTATACATAATGAGCTAAGCATGCTTTGAATTTATTATTGTCCAAATATCCTTAATCTCTCGCTCTTCAGATTCGTACTTCGCAATCTGTAATTTAAGTAACTTTTGGTAACCTATATGGCTGTACTTTATAGGTTTTTAAATTACATTTTTATCTCTATTTCCAATCCGTGTTAAATAAGGACACCTGCCTAACGATTGAATCCTTTGATAAAGCTTTGTCGTCTTATGTACCCTCTTTGAAGAATTCGAATTTAAAAAGATACCTAACAGACAGGGTAGATACTGGTTAGAATTGAAATTGCATTACAATTAGGCCAATGAACTAATTTTAATTTTTAATCAAGAATGACAACGGTTAGGAATTTTAAACACTTGGTTAAATACTACTTATAATAACGACTTAGCTCATATGTAGGCACCGACTAGTTTCGGACCCGTCCGACGTTCTTCATTGTGGTGAGTGAACTATTGAGTAACTCTAAATGTAACTGACGAAGGAACCCGATGGGTCCGAAACTAGTCGGTACCTTCACCGATCTACACGTGACTTAAGCCGTTATCTTAAGGAGTATAGTGAAATGTCTCACGAAAGTTTTAATAATTGAATTACTTATTTAAAAAAAGCATGTTAATTAAAAAACGAGATATTTATTATACTAGAGAGCAATGGATCCGGGTCACTTTAAAAGACCTATAGTTCTAGAATGAATTAATCTAGAACTAAGGATGTTAGTTTAATCAAATAAACGGTGTTTAATAGACAATGTAATACAACTTAAATTGAGGTAATAACACTTCTTAGTCTGCATGGTCAAGTCATAAAAGATCAAATTTGAAATAGGGAGACTTTCGAAGATGGATCTACGAAATTACTGCACTTGAGTTTGTTTTTTTTTCTAATCTATTCATTATTGAGTCTATAAACCATATTGATAGCCATCGTATTGTTGTACAAAACATCATGTTTCCTAGTTGTGTTTTAAGGCGGGATCGGCAATTTTTTCTTAATGTTATTTTTATTAAATAAAATATGGTCACCTATATATATTACATTTATTTAAGGGGTATTAAATTGTCTATTAAACACCGTTTACTTGATTAATCTAACATTCATAGTTTCCACGACTTTTATGTTTCTTTAGACCTTTAAGTGACCCGCATTCATTGCTCTTTACTATATTAACATGACTTCAAAAAATACTCACTAAAATAACAGGACGGTCGTTGAATAAATAATGTCACCCTTCAAAGTTTAAATTAGTTTTTCTAGCCTCGTTACTTTTAACAGGCATTTACGGTTTATTAACTTATGAAAAACTAGTTTAAATTTATACAACCCTTTCACATTACATTGTGTCAAACAGGTCGTTCGTGTTTTATGTTACTAATATTTTTAATGCCTAATTTATTAATAACGTAAAAGATTAGTATATTGGTAATTATCTTCATCAACCTGCCCTTTTCCTTACAGAGGGTCGGCACAGTATGTACTCTTCCATACATCTCCATAAGCTGTCATATTTGAACACACACTTCCTTCGCATATCCTTGTATAGAACATTAGTAACATTTGTAATTTACTTATAAGTCAACAAAGGTCGAATTAGTTTATTTTTACTAAACAATGTTTAGCCGATCATCGTGACTACCTTTGGGGGAGGCCTACGCTACCAGTGGATGACGTGTGGCTGATATGATGATAATGATGATGAAGAGACAATTCATTATGTAAGAGAAGACATAAAATATGAACATAGAGAGCACCTAAGCTTTGATATGAAACTTCAAGTGCAGAAAGTGTGTATACCTAAGTTATTATATGTGAGAAAGTTTAGCCAAATTTAAATCTATCTGCCCATTTCGGTAACACAATCCGGTACACTCAGCTTTGTTTTTACATGACTCGGCCAGTACAAGGCATATAATGTTTTCTTTGCCAGTATCACAATTGATCGTGACCTATGCGAATTTAAGGTTTAAGGTGTCGTTTGATTTAACTTCTTCTCAATGCGTCCTGCGCAAGAGTGATTACTCTAATCGTTTTTTCATCTAGGTTCTTTTGCCTGCAATTTCGTCCGCGCGGAATTTAAAAAAAAAACTTGGTAAGTTTGTTACAGATAGTATCTCTATACCGAATTTCATCTAGATCCGTTTAACCCCTTTTGGAGTGACCTGTTAACAAACATTAAATTAAACTTTTACGTTGATAATATTAGTTGCTTTTACTAATCCGCCGCACACCACTGCACAAGTATATCAAATGTAACCGTTAGATGTCACAAGGATCGCAATTAAGCACGTTGTTGAGTTTCAAGTATCCGGCAGCTAGTAGCCGGCTTTCTCCATTTACCCCGGTTGTTTGTAACATTAAGTTTTCTTAAGTACGGTCTCCGTTCAGAACCCACTCTGCTTTGTACAACAAACTGACAGCTATAATGTATAGATCTTTTACGTTTTGACTCTGTAGCATTGTCGTGTAGTTGATAAATGAAAAATTACGTCCAAGACTGGGAATGGGTGCAAAATCCATTGGAAAAAGAAGTGAATCTCACGTAAGAACGACTTTTATAATTACCCCTTTGACATCTTAGGATTAGACTCATACGTTTAATCTTGTTAAAGGCTTACATTATGTTCTGTATAGTGGATATATTTAAAATTATTTTGTGTTATAGATTTCGAATATATCTTAATTAGAATGTTAACACATCATATAACCGGTTCAATTATTTCAAGTTTTAGTTATCAATACTAGGTTAATACAAATGGAGTCTATAATAAATGAAGCGTTGCAGACATATTCAAACAGATAAACTGGAAAGCCTCTGTGAATTTGTATCACTTAATTTACCCGCATTCAGGCATTCACGCGTTACTTTACGGCAACGCTCCTACCAACTTCAACTTGCAGTTAAATTCATTTTGCTATTTGCTTTCCTTACTTAAACATAATGTTTAATGATGTACAAATAAATTTATTTTCTACAATTAAAACACCAATAGCCTAATGGTTACGGGTACGTAATTACGATCACGTGGTCGAGAGTTTGAATCCCGCCATTCGACTATTGTCGTAAAACAAAACCACAAGCGTAGAGCTTAGTTATAACGGTAAAAGAAATATTACTGAATGATATAAATCTGAATAATATTTAAGAAAAAAAAAACAATTGTAAATATATTGATTATTACTAATTCGTCCGTTATTAATGGTTTATTCAGAAATAAGGTCCCCTTTAGATAATTGACGTACATTAAAGTAAACTTCAATTCTATGTGACGGAATGACAAATGCATGTTTTATTCATAAATTCCTTTATTTACAGGAAAAGGAGATGCATATTGCGTATGTTGTGAGCGGGGTGAAAAGGTGACCCAGTTTTTTATATCACAAAAACGTCTTTGTCTTTTGTGCAAAGGAACCGTGTTGTTAAGACGCAGGAAGATGCGACTTCTCGATCGTTTATGAATGCTAAACATTATAGAAATATTACGAATATTTGCTTTAGTTAACAGTTTATTTTAAACACCGAATAGAATATTGGAAATTAAAAAAAAATATGATAAAGGATTACGATAAGACGTAATCCTTGTAATTAAAAAGAAAACTAAAAAAAAATACAAAAAAATCAATACAATTTAATTGTATTTTTATTGAATTTACTCATTTTTTAGTTTATTTGAAATAAATTAAATACAATCGATGTTCAAATTTTTTTTCGCAAATTAACAAGAATGTCATACACTTTACAAACAATACCAGTTGTCGCTTAATTTCTCTCGTGTTTCAATTGACAACAAAAAGATTAGAATGAAAGAGAAAAAACCGTAATTTATGTATACATTCGTCACGGAGCTTTGTGGTAAAGCGTAGTTTTCTTCATATTTTCACGCAGTAATCCCTTAGCGCAATTTATCAAAACCTCGACGGCTTTTTCTTGTTTTGTTAGATGTATTTTACTGTGAACGGAATCATAATAGAATATTAATGTTTTAATTGTTTTATACACATTGATAGCCAAGTAAACATTCTATTATTCACATTAATACTGAATTAATTATTGTAAATTAAATTTCACTAACATTGCTATGACTGCGATTTAATAGTTGACATTACGAGAAGCGTAATCAGATTGATTTGTTTTATTAATGTTTCGCCAATGTAGCAAGTAATAGAATGTGTTGAGGAAAATAGTCCGCAATAAATAACCCAATCTTAAAGCACTGTGTAATTAAAACTCAAGAATAAAAAATTGTTAGTTCACATTTAGAAATCAGTTAGATTTTGAAGAGCCAATAGCCTAATGGTTAAGTCAAGTCAAGGTCAAGTTAAGGACTATCGATCTTGCGGTCGTGAGTTCGAATTCCGTCATTCGACTACTGTCGTGAACCATATACTAATACGAGATTTTTAAGCTTACCTGAAATGGTTAATAAAATTTGTTAATAAACAAAAATCTATTAATATTTTTTTACCAAACAAAAAAGATGAAATTTAAAAAAAAAATTGAAACTCAGTATTTGTAAAAAAAAACACAAATGTACAAGGTAAAAACATCACAGACCGAGAGTCTATAGGTGTCAAAAGAAGAAAAAAAAGCAAACAAGCCAACAAAGCACCGTGAACATGAAGTATGAAAGGTAAATCATATGACTCATTTGATTTCAATATCTTTCTATACAACTCTGACATCTACTGCACATACTATGTCACCGCGGGCTTCCACTATGGAACACCTGTACACACGAACGGATGCTGTGTGTGTCGCCGAGTTTAAATTGAATGAGCTTGAGTTTGCTTTGTAACTTTATCTTAATTTATGTGTAGGAAAATGGGAATAAAACATTGTTGAAACATGTAGTGATGTAACAAACCAATTAGTACCAATCCCACTCATCCTGAAGAAGAGCCTCCGATGGGCACGAAACAAGTCGGTACCGACACCGATTTATGCGTGAGTTAAGTCGTTTTATAAGTAGTATAGTGAAATGTCTCACGAAAGTTTTAATAGTTTAATGTAACAAATTAGATAGGTATTGTTATAAAAATAATAATACATTTGATAAAACTATAACTTGTACAGTATAGTAAATGACAAGCACGTACAATAAATACACCTTTGGAAATACACTAAGACTGCATATTCAGTTTAAAATTTTATAACACACAAAGTTCGGAACAGATGCGAAACACCCGATAGTTTGCAGAAGTTTTTCGTAGCGTACAAGTTTCGTTAAAAATTTTCCCTATTGCGAAATGTATATTGAGCCTTTGCTTACTATTGCAAATTTCAATAGACAATAAAACGTATATTGAATTTTAAACATCGAATTCAATAAACTGTAATTACGCCATCTGAAATGTTTGCATTGAATTTCCATGGTGCAATATAACCTTGAAAGAGTTACGAATTAGTAGTGTAATGTTAACTACATCAATCTAACCAGTTCGAAAATCGATTGTCATTTTTTATAACAGACATTGAATCAATCAGTCGTATTTTTCTTATTACTTTAAATCTTGATTTACAAAAACACGAGGCGATTATCGATGCCCATGGACATCCGCAATGCTAAAAGAACCACGAATGTACTGCCGGATTGAGAAAGAGGTACACTCTCTACATAAAATATGTACATTTATATTAAACACGACTTTATACCTGAATGAACATTTTCTTTTTATTTTCCCCTTACAAGGTCTTTGATATATCGATTTTGTGTCTCGCAAGCCACAGACAAGGTGACATTTAATCCTTTCGAATAATTTAGTAATAAACATGTGCTGAATACGTTACAGCTTTACGAAACAACTGACGTCTAATTAAAATTTCAATTTTCGTGCACATTTATTATGGAACAGAATTAAGTTTCATTCCACAAATGAAATCCAATAGTATTCTACACAGCTTAATAGAAATAATTAGTTCTAGAATTCAATCGTACAAATTGACATTAAGTAAATAAGAAAAACGTACTGATTACATTTTAACTATTAAAACTTTCGTGAGACATTTCAAAAAACGTTTTAGCGACGGGCCGCGAACGCGCTATAGTACAAATCCCGCCCCCGATGGGCTCGAAACTAGTCGGTACCGACATCGATTTCCACGTGAGTTAAGCCGTTTTATAAGTAGTACAGTACTGATTACATTTGTTAAAACATATTTCTTTCTCAGTCCACGTAAGCAGTAAGGTAGTTGGAATAAGGAATCAATAGCAGCCCTATCAATCAAACTAATCATTAACTAGTACTTTCTGTGCGGCTTTACCCTTATGAAATTCTGGTATAACAGCTTCCAATTTATTCAACCCCTTAGTTTAATAGTGTAATGATAAATAGACTTAAATCTAGTAAGTTCAGGGCTTGTTTCCACAAAAATAATTCAAATCTGTGATGTAGTCGCTGTGGTTCTACATAATAAAGTTAAAAAGTTCACGTTTCATGAATGATATGTATTTTGTGAGTGTATGTATTATTGTATCGTATAATGCATTGTCTGTGTCATACATCTTTGGCTGTACTCCGTACAGTCGGCGCAATATTTTGGCTACTTATGTTCTCTCCTATCATTCTTCGCCCTCACGATTTACTTCGCTTTACGTTAACAAATAAAAGACACCAACAAATGGAGTATTCGTATTTATCTTTATATAGTGTCGAGCTAAGTATGAGAAAGAGGAAAAAGTTACGTTAAGTATCGGATGAATAACCGCAAATAAATTGCGGCACATTCATACCGCTCCGTGCTTCTTGACGTTTGGAAAATTGTTCTCATTTCGTGAAGAATAATCCTTGGCTAAGAGTGTGTACAAGTTTCATTATTTAAAACATTACATATAAATTGAACACCCTCTAACTAAAATAAAAGTGTGTTTCAACTACACTATGAGTATCGTTATATTGCCAATTAAACTAAATTAGGTACAGGTATAGTGAGAAAAGATTTTGCTTTCGTAATTCTTCGGAAATGTGCTCTCTCAAATTGCTTCAATATTTGTTCATCTTACAGAATTACATTATTCACTCTGACATTCAACACTAAACAATAAAGTTCCATATCAATGGATACGAAAATGTCACTCATTTCATTCAATTATTCATTGACAGTTAGGGTGTCATCGTATTCATACAAAGATCCAAGTTTTCCCGAAGTTAAATAATTTTTCACTACATCTGCATGTAATAATTACTCTTAAAGTACGCAGACATGGAGATAATTCAAGGATGTTCTTTTTTTGTAATTCGAACTCTCTTTCATAGATCGAAGACTTGGATCCAGGGACATTAACAAGGCACATTTATCCTAACGAGAATTGTGAAACTAAAGAATACCTTTGTACAAGAAAGAGGACGAACCGAGTCAGCTCTTTATTTTTACTAATATGTTTTTCTGATCGGACAATCTAGTGACTAGCCCAGTTTGAAGTACCTAACGAATTGCGATAGATGTCAGCGGTAGACATATTTAGGCACTCTTTTTATTTTTAAAACTATTACCACTGGCCACTACTTGCAACACGAAGAAAAGTATGATGTAAGTAGTTTTACGAAGCAAATATTTCTGTCAATTTTAAAAATAGAATGGTCATCAGCAATAAACAAAACAGTTTACAACTTTTATTTAAATGTTGGCAACAATGAACACATTCCGAATAAATGCACACATGCAATACATATTGTGATTTTTTTTATGTTGGTACTAATAAAGCTAGTTTAGGTAAACTTTTTGCCCGCAACGCGTCTGTTACATTATTTCATATTTTTTCATATATAAATCAATATGTAATATCCATACAAAGGAACTCAATCTGGGAATCGGAATACGATCAAAAGATCGAAAGAAAAACAAAATACGATAGACGTTATGTTATTTTTCTTAAACGTTTTCTCTTCTACTTACAATTTAGTTCTGAGATTGAGACTGAATTTCTATTTGACGAATAATATTCGAGTTATTTTTATATAGAAATTATAAAAACCTTCGTGAGACATTTCACTATACTATGTACTTATAAACCGCGATCGCCCTGTAACATCAATCTCATTCACGCTGAAGAAGAGCCCTCAGTGGACTCGAAACTAGTCGGTACCGACACTGATTTAAGCCGTTTTTATAAGTAAGATACACTTAATTTTAGTTTTATATAATATTTTTTCATTACGGGTATTAGATTAAATGATTTTCCAGCTTATTCAGCTAAGATGTTACAGTGGCAAGAGTAAATTCTTATTCCTCTCTCGGGAATAATTAATTCCGTATCACTTACAAAAGATTTCTCTGAACTGGCTGAACACACAATTCTTTATATAGATTGCTTTTAAGGAGAAAATATTTTATCAGATGTTTTTCAACTTTTATAAATTTTATTTTCAAACGAAAGACTGAAAAATAAATTAGTATTAAACATTTTAATTATAATCATATTGAAAATATTTAGTCGTTTCAAATTTTACTCAAGATTGCATTTTTTAATATTTGAGATATTTTTTATACGAGAAGGGGGAAAACGAGCGACGGGATCACAAGAGTGATCATCAACGTACGTGGACACCTGCATTACTAGAGGAGCCACAGATGCATTGCCGACCTTTGAGAGAGGGGTACGCAACATTTTTTTTATTAATTACACAAATGGAATTTTATACAGAGTTTATTTTAATTCCCTTTTAAATAATGCATCGAGTAGATATTTTCTAAAGCCACATCAAAATTAATTGGCATTGAATTTCAATCCAGTCCTATATATGAAAGCCCCTGGTATCAATATAATTCGTTTGAACGATTTTCTGCTATATTAATTAAAATAAAACTCTATTACTGCACTTTGCCTATCAACAGCAATATCAATGATTGAGAAGCATTTCATCGATATTAGTAATTTATAAAGTATATTTAAAGCATCTATGTGAACTATTATAGTTGTTTGTATATTTTCGTATACGTTCCTAAACAGAGCGTCGGTGGCGCAGTTGTTAAGCGATTGACCTGACCCTACTCGACATTGTTCAGGTTCGATCTCCGCCATCTATCAATGTGATTTTCGATTTTAGAATTTCATAATAGGGTTCACTTCGAGCTCCGTGGAGACTTATAGTGAGCTGATGATGTGCTGTTATGCGTGTTCCTAAATCACGAGACATATTTTGATAATCTTTGGCGAGATGTAAACATCAGAGCAGCTTGTTTTTTACGCCTCTACAGACTCGCGGTTCGTACTTTTTTTTGGTCTATATTCATACATTCAATTCTGAGTTCCTGAACTTAATATATATGTATTTAAATAACTATACTATACGATTTTCTTAGTACCTGTTTTGTGTTTTTTTTTTGTATTAGGCTGAGAATAAATTAAAAAATTTAATTTCAAACTTTTTGTTTGATTTATGATTTTATTTTAATTATGAAGACACTTGATGCTATTTTCTTTTTATTATTTGAATGGAAGTCTAACAAAATCTATATATATAAAAATGAATTGCTGTTCGTTAGTCTCGCTAAAACTCGAGAATGGCTGAACGGATTTATCTTATCTTGGTCTTGAAATGTTCGTGGAGGTCTACGGAAGGTTTAAAAGATGAGAAAAAGTAGAAAAACTCCCTTGAAAGCCTTAAAAATAGCCCTTTTCCATTTCCCATACAAACGTTTTTTTCCGAGGAAGCAATGTTTTTTTTTTGTATTTCCTGATAAATTCAAAAATCTGTTTATTTATTGCCTTTAAAGCGAAACAGAGTTCGTGGGGTCATCTAGTATACTATAAAAATACAAAGGTACCTTCCCCAGCTGTAGACTATCTCTTGAACGATTCAAACTTTCCTTAAGCTCTATGGAAAGTTACTTTAGATTTTTCGATTGTATTGAAAGACATTTAAGAAAGTTCGTTAACATCTCGCCTTCTTGTTATCGTATACGAAGTTTTAATATCTGATTAAATTAAGATTAACTTCAGTTTTGTCCTATTCATTCAATATATTCAAAAGATATTCGTATGAATTTATACCATACCTTTATGAGGAATAAAACTATATTGTTTTTTTTTTAATTTAGTCTTCATAATTAGTAAAATTATAATTGTAAGTTTAACTGTACAGTTTTCGAAAGGCTTAAGACCACTTAAGTGTTAATGTAGATTAATTGGGCAGTTATAATCAATTAAAGTTAATGAAAATAAATTTTATTACTTGTTTCAGTCAAATGAGCGTTGCCCGATGCGAGTTTCAGTTTTGTGGTTGTCGTAAATCTGTCTGTCTCGCCCAAGAAGACCGCATCGCAATCATTTGTCACTTGTCCACATTTATATGCAAGGACAATTCTGGATCCAGCAATTTGTGAATTGTTTCTCAACGTTAATGTGTTTCGCTCAATGATCAATGTCATTAGACGCTTCACTCACTATTTCTTACTTGTCTATACAAGTTACCGTCTAAATGTACAGTGGTTGGTTTATTCATAAAAGTAATCACTATTTGTTAAATGTATGTATAAAAAACAACAAGAAAAAATTCTATTTCGTTAACATATTGTACTTCCGTTGTTTAAAGCGAAAAATCTTGTTCCAAAAATGATTGTCTATCAGCAAGTTCGCGTTTGTTATGGGTGATCTTAGGAACGGCTGGCCTGATTTTGGCGAGGCTCTTATTGAAAGGTAGCAGATGTATGCGGGAGTGTTATAGTATTGTTTTTTGATACTACATTGATATAACAACAATAAATGCTAGTACTCAATATGTGTACTGAAATATTAGTGACGTATTAACTTGTATGTTGATGGAGCCAAATATGATAGAAATAATGTTATAAAAATTAAAACCTTATTAGTATTTTATCAATTGCTATCGTGATAGATAGTGCGTGCGAAACGGTTGTGGTTACCATGCGTGATACTTTAGCTATTAGGTATTAATAGGAATGAAAATGTAATACCGCGATATTAGTGAAAACAAAAGGAATTATCGTTAACAATTGCGTGTAATTTTATCTATTGTTTCCATTTTATATTGGAAAATACAATGTGAACAAAATGAATGACCTAATTTTCAATTGATTTGTATAAAACAGGTTTTAATATATTATAGACAATGAGTACCAACACCTTGTAGAGTTCGTTTTTTATTAGGACTAAATTAGTGTTTGACAAGGTCTACATGATGTTACGTGATGATGTAGTCGAAAGATGGTACACGGTAGTTTACGACTAGTTTCAATCCAATCGGGGTCTCCTCTTTAGCGTTTGTGTGATTGGTACTATAGCATATTCGCGAAATTAGTCGGTACCGACACCGATTTACACGTGAGTTAAGCCGTTTTTATAAGTAGTATAGTGAAATATCTCACGAAAGTTTTAACAATTATAATTTTAATATGTGACGTAGTTAAAAGTACAAACGCTATAACGAACTCAAATGTTTCGTAAGTCAAAACCTGACATTTGGCATAAAATATTTAACCGAAACTATCAACTCAAGTGGTCGGTGGACCATAAATATTGTCAATGATTTATTTAGAGAAACTATTCCACAACAGATAGAACTCTTCAATATCTTATTATTATATGTGACGGACACGTCAATACATTACAAGACAACCGAAGGGTCACAAGGAAGGAAAACGCGAGCCATGAAATTATTAGATATTTTTTTCTTTTATTGAGTGTAATAGCCGATTCGCTATTTTATTGTGCCATTTATGTATTGCTTTTTTATCCAATTATTATACTATCTTCACTTTTTGTCACCAATTTTACTTCGTTATTTATTGCCTGATTACTTATTATATTGTCTAGTTCAGAATGAATAAAATGAATTGATTATTTTATTTATTTATTTAATTATAACAAAATACATTTTGAGCTCATAAAAACAAAATCTGTTATACAAAAATAGTGCATCACTGGCTGAGGCATCCCATGACTTAACCAATATTCAGGGCTGCAGTGAAAGGAACCTCCACAATGCGCGTGGTTTTTAAAATCCCTTTGTATCGGGATGGCAATTCAACTATTTAGCTGAGCGTCACAAGGTTCTTATTGTTATTATATGTTGGTGACAGTTTTTTTTTAATAATTTTTAATAGCAATATCATGATTTTAAAAGTAACCAATATTATAAAATCACTGACAAGAAACATATTTATATACGTACTATATTCGTTGTAATTAAATTTATGTCAACGATTAAATGTAACGCTTTAATTTGTATAATTTTATGGCTTTATAAAGGGCTCGCTAAGTTTGTTCTGACTGTACACTTAAGTAAAGTAAGTTGATAATTTGTTATTTAACTATTGAAGCGCCAATAGCCTAATGTTTAAGGGTAAGGATTTCCGATTACGTGGTTAAGAGTTCGAATCCCGCCATTCGACTATTGTCGTTAACCATATCCTAGCACAGGCCTAGAGCTTAGTTAAACTGGTAAAATAAATATAAGTTAATTAACAAAAATCTTCTAATATTTTTACAAAAAAATAAACGATACCATGACAAGTTAGGATTTAACAAAAAAATATCAGATGAAAATTTTTGTAATTTTTTTTATTAACACTTTTATAATATTTAAGACGAACCACAGCCAACAAAGAATGAAGAGCCGTTGAAGCTTTGATAAATTGCACTTGGGGATTACTACCCGGAAATATGAAGAAACCTCCGTTTTCCGCAAAGCGTCGTGATGAATGTTTTCGTGAATTGCACTACTTCTTTTATTCTCGAATTACTTCATTTGATTTTATGATAAAGTTAAAATAATAATATTATCACCTTCTTTACATATTTCATTGATTTCGTTTAACTATGCTCAGTAAGTATAATTTTATCTTAACTTAGACTAGAGCTAAGACTAAAATATAAACAAATATTGATATTATTTTACAATATAGATACACTAAAATGGTATGTCTATTATTTCATTCATCATCAGCTCACTATACGTCCTCGCCGAGGGGCTCATAGCTTACACTGTTATTAGGGGTGACCAGGCCATAGTCAACCATGCAGGCCCAGTGTGTGTTGGTTGACTTCACACATATTTTAAAATTTCTTCGCCGATATATGCAGGTTGCATCACGATGTATTCCTTCACCGTAAGAGCCCATTGGTACATGGCGGGATCGAATTTGGATAATGTCGAGTACGGTCAGGTCTGGTCAAGCGCTTAATAACTGCGCCACCGACGCTCTTGTTATTTTATTGCTGTTATAATAATTAAGTCGCAAATAAAACTGTGAAATCATTGTCCAATTTGAAAAGTTCAGCGAAACCGCCGTATCAGTAAACAGAGATTTTAATTGCGAACTAAAATTATAACTTTATATGAAAAAGTAATTAAAAATATTTCGCTATAAAATTAATTTATACCTGGATAAATTTATAAATAATTACAGAAATTTTCCCCAATCAATAAAATTTAAAGCTTTCCGCTTTTTACCATATAGAGTTGATGATAAGCATAAAAGCTTTTTTTAGAATCCCAGAAAAATACTATCAAAGTCTTTCTTTGTTACCTTCACGACGAAATGAAACTAACAATAAAAACAGCTTAACTCACGTGTCGATCGGTGTAGGTACCGACTAGTTTTAGTAGTTGACTCACCCTGATGAAGGACCCCGACGGGTCCGATTGGTATGATGTAGTTGGTACCTACACCAATCTACACGTGAGTTAAGCCGTTTTTATTGTTAGTTTAGTGAAATGTCTCACGAAAGTTTTAATAGTATGACGATACAATTGTGACGTGACAAATAATACAAAACTCGATCGGAAAATATTCGATTAAAAGATAAAAGTAAATAGACAATAATCGACTACAAAGTCGATCTCTTTTGCTGGCCAACTGACTTTTACATCTCCATAATAATACTCGTTGGGACTCGTCCACAGCCCATATAAAAAAAGAAGCAATTAACTCTTGCATTTGTGCTGACGATGACTGAAGATAATTGCATTGTCTGCATGACATATCCATTAAAATAACGTTAAAAACATGAAACAAAGTTCAATTAAAGTGTCCTTTTTTCTAACAAGCAACATTAAAGGAATTGTACAATATTCCGTTAGTAGATTTTTGTTGGTTTACTAATATTTCTTAACGATTCCAGATACGATTGTACTAGAATTTGCTTTACGACAATGTTCGAGTAATCGTAATCGAACCCACGACCGCTAGATCGGTATTACGTACCCTTAACCATTAGGTTATTGGCGCTTCGCTTATTTTAAATACAAAACAATAGAAGTATCTAAACGAGAAAAAGGGAGAGTTTAGATCAAATCGTTTTAAGTGTAAACTGAATTACGGATTACACAGAAAAAAGTTTTCCTGTCAATGCGAAGTATAGCATGTGACTACTTGCCCGTATACGTTGTTAGTTTTACATAGCAACGTAGAAATAAAAAGGTTTTTTAGTGCTACGTACCTCGCAACATGTACGTATGTTTAAAGTATTTTAAAAATATTTTGAACCAAGTTGTAACAAGCA
Organism: Papilio gigon; assembly: GCA_027563995.1. Taxonomy (NCBI): domain Eukaryota; kingdom Metazoa; phylum Arthropoda; class Insecta; order Lepidoptera; family Papilionidae; genus Papilio; species Papilio gigon. The sequence continues at coordinate 3,288,886 of JAODUI010000002.1, forward strand.
GTCGTATTATCTACTTCAGTTTGTCGGAAATAACATTAAGTGAAATATAATCTTGGAAAGAGGGTGGGTGTATGAAAAAGGATGCAGCATTTCTAACTCAAGATGGAGCCATTACGAAATGAGCTCAATTCCACGAGCGCCACACCTTTCTCGGTGATAAATGTCATTGAAAATGTCTTGCAATTTATTTGCCGTAGCTTTTCAAATTACCACCTACTTAGAATTGGAGGTATATTTTCTACTAAGAATAAAACTCGCTGGAAATGTTTGAATAATATTTATTGCACAAATTCTATGCAGAATCTTTATGTGTGCATTTATAAAATGAAACTACTGTCTGTTCTTTCGCTTAAAACATGAACGAGTAATGTTAAAGTACAATATTTATACAATTTACTATATTTCTAGTTGCCACTCGTTAAGCAAAAGTATTCAGTATCTAATTTGGAATATTCAAACAGGGAATGACCGAAATTATAACAAAAAAAAATGACATACGATAAAATTAACAAAGAGAAATGTTTCAAATCTCCTTTGAGAGATAAAATTTTATTAACATGGTAATTGTTAGGAACTTTACCGAACAAATCAAATAAAATGAAATTATTTTTCCATCACATAATTATCAAACTTTATCAATAAATATTCGTAATTCATAACGTTATGTGTAAAGTTTCGCGAATTGAAGCCACAAATGGCTCGTGAGTGTAATTTCAATATAAATTATAAAGAAGGATCAAACAATGTAATGTACTCGAGTATAAATACAAAACTGTTACTTAAAAAATACGAATTGATACAAACATATGTTTACATCAACACACTACAAGTACATATTTACATTAATACAATACATTACAAGTACATATTTACATCAATACAATGCACTATAAGTACAAAAAACGAAAATCATGAACGGAGTTAAAATACTCAGGCAAATAACAATGTAAACGAAACATGTAATTCGTGTATTCCAAACTTATTGCGGTGTCAAGTTTAAATCGAGTTAGGGCGTAAATCTATCGCGGACCGAACCACAGAACCCTTTATCATTTGCTAACAACTGTATCAAGCTTGTAAGAAATTATATTTAAATTTACGAACCGATATAAATAAGACCTAGATACTAGAAGTGTGGAGACAGCTTGTCGACATTGGTGAAGGCACTTCAATATGAGTACGACCTTCAGTAATAAAGTGCTCTAAGAAAAGATACTTTTTTTCTACATTGTATATATGTGATTGCAAGGGTAATGCAACACTAGGGTGTCGGCAGCAACCACGTATGCAATATCCCATACAGTATTTAGTTTGCCGTTTCGCAAAGAGACGTAAAATGACGTAATAAAGTAAGTAAAATTGCGTAATTTTTTCTAAATATTTGCAGTTGTTAATGAAATTCTTATAGATTATTTAATTGGAGTAAAACAGATAATTTGATTATTGGTATATTAATAATATAATTTTAAATAAAAGCTACAAATTTTACATTTGTATAAAGTCTAGTTTGAAACAGACGCGAAGGGATTCCGCCGTATGAATTTATTTAACTAAATTTACCGGCATTCATGCATTTATGCACGAAAATGCTGCTACTATGTTCGAGGACCGGAGCTGTTATTTCGGTTTATATTTCAAACGCTCTTACAAGTTTTGTTCCCTAGATATTTAAAATTCCGCGAGGTGTGCATCGAAAATTATATGTTACATATTCTAACTATATTATTACATATCTAATTTCAGTTTGTTAAATTTCTCATTTCTATGGTATTCGATTATAGATTTAAGTATTTATAGAACAATCAGTTGCAGTCCCTTGTAAAACCCAAAGCTATTTACAGTTAAAAATGTGACCAGCGAAACAAATAGAAAAGATGCACCTCTTTGTTTGTAGAAAATTCGATTGTAAACTGAACTTTGGACAGCCGCCGTCCGTTTACTGCGAACCAATCGAACTTGCAATTTAAATCTCTTTGTATTAAAAGTTTACGGTCATCGGAAATGTGGACGTAGTAATGACTTATGCAAATTCAATTAATTTACTATTAAAACGACAATCGAAGATGTGAATTATGAATGTACTGACGTCTTCATTAGCCAATGCGGTTTTCTATCAACTCCACGCACGCCACGAAGAAGGGCAACAAATAATAGACCAATAGGGTTCTCATCGCGATGTCTGCAACAGATCTTTCAATTTGCCTTTACATCGTGATGACTGTTCTTATGAGAATATTAAAAACATTGAAAATAAATAACATTTTCGGTAACATTAATTATTATTAAGTGCCCATAAAACTTTGGATGGATGGATGTTCGTCAATCACGTAATAAAATGAACGGATTTTGGATTCGGGATAGATTA
>JAODUI010000002.1:3291350-3309362 GCA_027563995.1 Papilio gigon
AGTGCCCAGTCACTTCTAAATAAATATATATATATATATATATATATTTGTAATGACTTTTTTCTGACAACATTTTGTCGAATACTTTTTCTTTTTTTTGACAAAATATAAAGATAACATCATGAGTTAAATTACGGGTAAAAATCATAAATGACTACGTAATTTGATAAGAAATTGACGTATTTTATTGATACAATAAAATGAGATTTGTGTTGATTGAGGAGCAAAATTACGTTTCGATTAGCTCGCGTAAAAGAAATGAAGAATGAGAAACAAAAATCATAATTCAAAGAAAAAATTATCACCTTAGACTTATAACTTGATTTGAGAAACCGGCTTTGAGTATTTTGGTTTTAATACAAATTAGCGGAACTAACCTTAACATATTTAACTCTAGTCCAATTATTGTGAAACTATAATTATGTTGCTGTTATTTTGACCGTGGGGTTTTTCATAATGTTGTGTGTTTCACAGTCGTGGTGACTTGTACAGTTTGTTAACCTTTTCACCTCAGATAATTCAAAAATAACATGGCATATAACCTTAAAACTTCTAGATTGATAAGCTCTTAAGTTCCATATTATATTGAAGATAAGAAAAATAGAGCGTCGGCGGCGCAGTTGTTAAGCGCTTCACCGGATCGGACCGTACTCGACATTGTTCAAGTTCGATCTCCGCCATGTACCAATGAGTTTTTGCATTTTCGAATTGCATAAGGAAAACACCGTGATGCAAACTACAGGATAGGGTCTGAGCCCCTCTGTGGGGACGTACAGTGAGCTGATGATGATGATGATGATGAGGAGTAATAGCATTGGTGGCGGAGTGGTTAAATATACTAGTAACCTACTGATCTGGGTTCCAAATCACAATTTGATGGGCCATTCTTACAGCGAATAAGAACTTAGTGTTGCAAACAGAATATGTCTGCGAAGAAATTAAAAGATGTGTGTCAAGTTAACCAATGCGCGCTGGGCCAACGTTAACGCTCTAGTCTCAACTAACATGCTAGGCTTTGTACGGGACATGTGTAACTTGGCAGCTGAAAGCGACAATATAAATCAAAATTAAATCATAATGATTTATTATGACTTAAAAACACCAATAGACAAGACAAACCTAATGTAGAGCTAAGACAATCCGTGTACTTACCGGACCAATTTCATTTTTTAATAGCTTTACGTAATGATGCAGAAACTAGAGAGATGAGTAAAACGAATAGAAACTTACAAGTACTGTTACGTCAGATTGCGTGAAAAAATGTCTCTTCTTCTGACTTTAACTATCCTTACTTGTAAAAGTAATTGACATAATGGCGTAGTTTTATTTTATTAGCCTTTTATAATAAGTCATGATTTCCTAGATATCTTGGTATAGATAAGAAAACCCAAGAACTCACAACTAACTCATTTATTATTTTTATTGTTTTAGGTATTTGAAATCTTGTAATAAAATAATTTAAGTAAGCTAAGATCATGTTTTTCGGTTGAAAGTATATTTTTTAATATTTAATTTTGAACTTTTGCAATAAGGTGTCGTAAGATGTAATTTTCTGTAAGGCGGCAAACAATACTAATTAATGAAGATGTTAATTAAACCTTCGCCGATGAGTTTTTAAAATAAGCGAAATTAAATTCTTAATTAAGGTCTGTTCGTTTGATCTTCGAAATAATTAGATATATTATCTTTCATCTATCAAGATTCATTGAAGATTTTCAATTTCATTTAATTTTATATTTTGTATAAAATACACATTAATTATATAATTATAATACTAATTAAAACAATTGTTTAAAAAGAACACGAAGAAATATTCGAAGTGTTTGTTAAGCTAATAGTTCAAGTATATTGCCAATCTGTCACTTAGGACATTTATATCTATGCTAGCTGACCCCGCGAACTCTGTTTCGCTTTAAAGGCAATACATTAACAGATTTTTGAATTTATTAGGAAGTACGAAAAAAAAATTTCCTCCTCGGAAAAAACACTTGTATCGGAAATGGAAAAGGGCTATTTTTAAGGCTTTCACGGGAGTTTTTCTAATTTTTCTCACCTTTTAAACCTTCCCTAGACCTGCACGAACAATCCAAGACCAAGACAAGATAAATCCGTTCAGCCGTTCTCGAGTTTTAGCGAGACTAACGAGCAGCAATTAATTTTTATATTAATAAGATAGATTTACCTCAATCAACTTTTCTAATACGAATGTGTTTAGAAAATTTACTTTAGAATGTTTGTAATCGCATTATGTAGTAACATAAATGAAATAATTTTTATTAACAAATGTCGATAACAAATTATTGTTAATAGTTGTTAAACAACATGTATGTTTACACCTCAATGCATGTTATCGGGTCTCGCCGCAACATTGCAGAGCGGTCATATATTTTGTGTATCTAGAAATTAATTAGCATATTGTTGTTTAAATTAAATTATATGTAATTCAATTAATATTAGTAAGCTGTTATGTATACAAGTTGTGAGCAACTACACATGATTGTACTTTATACGAGGAGGCATTGAAGCCTTGGGAAAACGCTGGATTCGGTGTGTACAGAGACTCGGAGACTATGTAGGAAAATAAACTGTTAAGTTGTCAATAGTCATTACATTATATCTCATTCTCACTACTTTTTGATCCCCCTTCGTATTCAGTTAGTTTTAGAATTAGATATTAGAACCTTAGAATAGATAGTTAAGTTACAGTTCACTAAAGAGCGACGACTTAGTGCAGACGGCAGGAAGTCTTTGGCTGCAGAAGGCGGAGCACACTGTGGAAGGCATTGGGAAAGGCCTATATCCAACAGTGGGCGGACAAAGGCTGATAATGATCACTATACATCATGCATTATATCACGTTTAATTTAGTCGAATAATGAAAAGAAAATGACAAATATTTGATAAGTAATATAGCATTCTAGATTTTGTAGGCTCTAACATAATTAAATTAATATTAAGCAGAACATCGGAGGTATTACGGGAAAGATCATAAGCTCTTTAAAAGGACATTAAGTAAATTTAAAAGCTCATTATAAATTATTATTTTAATAATGGAATGTTATCTTTTTAAATTTTTATTTAAGTAAAAATGACCCGAAAATGTAAAAACAAGCAAGTCTTTAAGTGTCACCGGCGTTAATATTATCGTAAACTCGGATCATTAACTTCGCTTTTAAGTGAAGTCTTGACAATTTCATGTCGCTTTCCGAGCTGGTGTTCAGTTTATTTTAAACTAAATAAAATGGTTTTTCATTTACACTTATTCAGATATAAAATTCGGAACTTGTTTTAATTCGAACGTACAAAATTAATTATTAAAAATTTGATGGAAACATTTATGTTTTCATTTGAATTTTTAATGTGTGTATGAATAATAGTATGATCAGAAAGTAAAAATTTCTTTATTAATAGTGTTGTTTAGTGTCGTCATACTGGAACCTTACTTTGGATGTAAATAAAATATCTAATACAATTGACGCACCAATAGCCTAGTAGTTGAAAGAACGAATTTCCGAGCACCTAGTCAAGTTCTAATTCGACTATTGTAAACCATATCCTTGCACAAGCTTAGAGCTTAGTTGGTGTGTTAAAAGAATTATTACTAAATATGCTAAAATTTAAAACAACAACAACAACAGAGTCCTAAAATGGCGGCCACGGACAGGTCGACGCGGCGTGGGTAGGCCTCCCACAAGATGGTTAAGTTCTGATCGATCTGAAGATCTGGTTAAGTTTGCGGGAGCATCCCGGATGAAGGCGGCCGAGGACTGATCGTCGTGGCGATCTTTGGGGGAGGTCTACGTTCAGAAGTGGGCGACATGTGGCTGATAGGATGATGCTGATGATGCTAAAATTTTAAAGAATATGAAAAAATGGAACTTGACTTTTTTTACATTTTCGTTATCATTAATTAGTTAAAAATCACATAATGTAACCCTACGTTTGATAATGTACCGTCGCTAATTAGATGTTTGTCCATCAAACATTTCCTTAGCACCAATCCATTATAAAAGGAAAGAACATTTGCCTCAAGTGAAACGCAAACTCAGTCATTCGATGTCAACCACTACCCTCATTCGGATGTTTCACCCTAATGTTGGCTCTTAAACAACGCGGGCTAATATTGGTTTAGGACTAATGATTCATTTGCCTCGCCTTTTATTATTAACTCCTTTGAAATGTTACATTTATTTATTTCTAAATAATTCCATCAATTAATAATTAATTATTCCCCATTTAATATTAAATAGTCGTTGTACCTTAATATTTTAACATTTAAAAATAAAAATAATTGTGGTTTTTGACTAAATCTATTTTCAAACATCTTCTAATAAGATGAAATCTTTAATAAATTCTTCTAATGCTCTTATAGAAATTAACATTTACCTAAAAAAAAGGTCCATAAATTTAGGCAAAGTTGGTTTTAGATAACGTTTAAAGCTGATGCTTTCATCGTAAAAGTTACGTGATAAGACCCCGCACTTAAAATCCGTTTAATATTATACTTGAGACTTGAGATTTAGGCCTCAACAGCGACATCTCTTGTTTTTGATGTTATCATGTTGTATTATAATTTCATTCGTAGATTGTCATTTGTTATACATATTAAAAAATCCTATTAGATTTATTCCCTACTTTATTTATACAATTAAGTTTTATACTTTACCGAGTTTATATCAGCTAAGTGATTTTTATTTTGAGTTCAAACCGAATAATAATTCAAGATTAGCACTAATTTGGCGAAGTTATTGACTTAATAAAACTAGGCTAAAAACAATCTAAAAAAGCTTGGCGATGGATTCTAAGTGTTAGTCGATTAGCGATGATTAGAAATAATGATATATAATAAGTCTGGGTATTTAAAATAAGATAATATTAGTAAGGCAAAAAAAATATCGTAATTCTATGAAATATTATACGTTAATCTTTCTTGGTACGAAATAAAAGTAGCCGAGATAAGTTTACCGACGCGGAGGAAAAGTGTTGAACAAACAAGCGATAATTTTGTTGCTCGCTGAGGCAAGCGACAGTTTTTAAAAAGATGAAATAATTTTTTTTTATTTGTTTTTTAATTAAATTTAAATTGATTATTGCATTATAATGTTAGTATTGGGACACAAAAAAATCAAATTCTTTGCTACTTAAGTACCTTTACTGTACCTTATCATATATATATAGTATTCAAATTATGCAACTAATACTTGCTACAGACGATCTAACGAATCATCTAATGTCACTGACCTTTATACACGAACTGGCTATCGGCTGTGGTAATTTGTACCTAGTCGATTTTCGCCATTTTGGCGCTGCCGGCACCGGTGGTGAGAATTAGAACTAATAATAGAGATAGTATTAACTGCCAGTAACATTAACGGGCTCTTTCAAGTCGGAATAACGCTCAAGCTATAATTTCCCAGCAAAGACGTGACTATATATAAAGGTCAATGTATGACTGCAACATAGAGAGTTGACTTTAGTTGCGAAATTATTGGTACATTAGCTGTTTGGTTGTTATTTAAGCATTACAACATCATCAACAGCTCACTATACGTCCCCACCGAGTGGCCTAGAGCCTACCCTGTTATTAGGGGTGACTAGGCCATAGTGCACCACGCCGGCCGAATGCGTGTTGGTTGACTTCACACACACCTTTGAATTTCTTAGTCGATATATGCAGGTTGCATCAAGGTGTTTTCCTTCACCGTAAGCGTGTCGTATAATATACATATGTAATTCGAAAATAGAAAAAAACACATTTGTACATGGCGGGGATCGAACCTGGAAAATGTTGAGTATAATCCGGTCCGGTCAAGCGCGTAACAACTGCGCAACCGATGCTCTTTTTTTTAAACATTTGGGTACATTAAAAACAGATGATTTTTTAAAAAAGTCATTAAATCGTTCTTCCGGGAGTATTTAAAGCAGTGTTAGCGAAACAGCAATATTCGTGCTGAAGATAGCCTAATATGAGAGTTTAATAACGATACTTTCCGTTATACGTGCTCATTAAAACGAAAATAACGGCACGTGTTATTGTGCGAGTTCCAATTCTGAACTATCAAATTAGGTTGTTAGCGCGCGTGAAGAGACTCCGCTTACACTAACAAAGCAACAATGGATCAATTAAATTTCATGTACGTCTAGAGTCAGATATTGGTTGTGGTTACGTTACATCACATTGTATATTATATATACATATATTATCATTTCATCTAACATCAGCAATACTCTACGTCATAGTATAACGTAACCTAGTTATTTTTCTATACTTCCTAAAGCCGTAATTACATATTACGTTTATTTATAATTGTTCGATTTACTTTTGCAGTATCTTAAGATTTTTTTTTTTAAATAAAAATACAAATAGGTTTTTGTTAATTTACTAATACTTCTTGTAACCTTCTTGTATTCGTGGTAAGCTTGAAAAAGCTTGTGTTAGGAATTGTTCACGACAATAGTCGAATGGTGGGATACGAACCCGCAACCGCTAGATCGGTAGTCCGTACTATAACCACTAGGCTATTGGCGCTTTTTTTTAACTAATTACATAAATATATGTTAAATCATTCTAATGCTAAAACTAATGAAAATCTGTATCATAATTTTGAGTGTTTTGGTTTGAAAAAGACTTGGAATTTCATAAATTTATTAATTCATATATGCTTATGTAATTTAAGTACAACGCAAATTGTGAGTATTGTTAATAGAAGTATTAATATAACTGAAACAACTGTTTCCTCTCAAATCACACAAAGTGATTTTTTATAGAAAATATACATAAATATACAAACAATTACTTTTTCATTTCCTGAATTAGATTTTCAAGCGAAAACCAATTTCGTTCAACCGCCCACATTACAAAGTTCGAGACGTACAAAACGTCGAAAGAGTAAGAACATTTAAATGTGGCACGGAGTGGAAAAGAAAACGCTTTATTTGCAACTTTCCACTTAACGTTTCCACCTTAACAAACTCGATCTCATTTTATCAATTGTCAAAGTTTAAAAACTTAATCCACTAAGGACCCTTTTGGCGAGTCGATAGTGCGCATGTCGCAACCCTAGCGGGAAACCCAAGGACATTCGGCGGGCAGCATTCGAGCGCGCTGGACGCATCAGTCGCGCTCCTCTCACTAACGGATTACGTACGAACGTAGGCGGTTACTTGTAAACAATTGATGCTACTCTAAATAAAAATGCATTAGAAAATAGTGTTGATTTTTTTTAACTATAAAATAATTTATCGATGAATTCAATTTAATAATAATAGTGTATTTAATAAAATTAACAGTGACGTTTGATTCGTGATGAAAGAAGTCCTTAATATATGGATGGTGGTGCAAGTGAAATAAAAAAAATAATATTATGTAATAGAGGAGGATTAAAAAAATTACAAAATGAAGCTTTTTTCTCTAATCGCCTTGTGTGGTAAGTTAATAAAACCTTTTTTCACTTTTAAGAGAGTACAAAAACTGTTGAAGTTTGAAAATTTAGTTGCGGAACAAAAATAAAATGTTTAGAATGGAAACAATAAATTGTATAACAATAAAAATTGTAGAATCGAATCAAACATATCGTTCTTTTAACATAGATGCACATGCAACTATCACTTGAAAATTATTTGTAATAAAAGTTTAAACGTTTATTAAATAGATTGATTTAAATTCAGAATTAACTAAATAACGTTATTTTTAGGTTTTCAGCGCCATTATCAATAATTAAATATTTGTCAGTTCAATTTTACTTGCATGCTTCATGTTAAGCAGAAATCTGAGACTTCGAGTCTGGTTAGGTTCACATTTATGACGTGAGGAAGAGGAGAGATTATTCATTTATTATTTACGGTCGACAATTATCAACGAACTAAGGTTTTTGACAATGTTAGTTAGTTGAAATCGTTGTTATTTTGGCATAGCGCGTTTTAACTTAAAACATGTCTGTTATGGTTATCAATATAAATAAATATTTTAGATTTCGGCGTCATAACGTGAAATGGTTCATGTTAATTTTGCTATACAAAGCTATAGATACCTCGCTATTATTATGAATAATATATAAAGTAGTCAAAAAATAATACACACAAGTAATGGCGTGGTACTAAAGTGTCTGGACAAACTTGTAATGGGTTTAGAGGCACTTTTTATTCAATCATATTTTGTACTTACTGTTTTTTTATAAGTAAATAAACACAGCTTCGAACATCCACGAGATAGGCTACAGATATATTGAACGATCAGCTTTTGTAGTTGAAACAAAAATGCAGGTCGTATTCGTGCAGCTTATCTGCAGATAAGACGGTTGTAGTTTTAGATACGATATATCCAATGTGATAGAGAATCTTACAAATTTATACAAAGTAGTTAATGTTATAACCATTTCAATATATATATTTACTTGATTAAAATATAAATGATTACAATTTCTGTTTGTACAACTTGATATAACTTATGTGTCAATGATTTGCATGTATTGAAATTAAATTATTGCTCTAAGTGATAACTTTAATTGAATTTATGTATCCTAATTCAACTAGTCAACTACCGTGTTAAATAGCTTATTTAGTAAACAAGTTAAATAAAGGTTTATCACTGAAGACAAGTTTTATACAATTTGTTACATAGTTTTGGACTTATCGAAGTGATGAAAGTAAAGAAATTGAATAAGAATAAGATTTAACCAATTAATTGTAAAGCGATATTTGTGGGAATGTGACATGTAATGCTCGTTGTACTATAGGAAATTGTTAATTCCATTGAAGCGTGAGGTATAGAGGAAACCACATCATCCGCTTCTCTCACGCTGCAATGGCTTGGCAGATTTCCAGTCAACGATTGTATTCGACTGTAGCGATTATTTCTATCGAAGCACAGTTTAAATTGCTTTGAGATTCCATTGTTGAAAATGTTTAAACGCTTATCAGTCTTTTTATACTTCGAAAATGATATTTAAAAAAAACAGGCCATAGCTGTTTTCGCCACAGTTGCTGATAGTTACTTTGGCGCCCAAAAACTATGACGCAGGGACTCGAAGTCGGTCATGGACTCCGTAGTTAATATTTACCTTAAATAAAATGAAATATAGTTTATAAACTTTTTTTATCAATAAATTATAAGTCGATGTCAAAACCACGTAAGAACCGAAATAAAAGTCAATTAAAAAAGCCAGAAATCGATTCATCTTTAACGCGACAACGCGTAAGCGACACAGTCAGTTTAATACAAGAATCGTTTTCTCTTTGTTCTTCTAAAAAATCTTCGCGATGTAATTTTTTTAGTCCAAGATAATAATTTACAAAGTTGAAATGCGACGCTGAGTTCTTAAATGTCTTTGAAATTACAAGGAGAATCAAAGTTGGGCGATAATTTTTGACGTCATTCTTAGAACGTTATTTATGAATTGGCATAATGTATGCCGTCGCAGAACTGCTTGGGATTTCGCTCGCTTGTTCAATTTTATTGGGGATTAGATTAAATGAGGTTCTATATAAATGTTAAATTATGATACTGATGCTAGCATCGAGAAAAATAACGATTGAATAAAGCTACAAGAGTCAAATAAATTTTAATCATTAATTCACTTTGTTAGAGCCTCAGTGGCACGTTTGTTAAACGTCTGACCGGACTGGACTCGACATTGTCCAGGTTTGAAACTCGCCATGTACCAATGTGTTTTTCGATTTTCGATATTCATATGTACATTATCAGCGGTGACGGAAAACATCGTGATGCAAACTGCACATACCTATGAAGAAAATTTAAAGATACGTGTAAATGAAGTGGGCCGGTATAGTTAACTATAGCCTAGTCACCCCTTATAATTGGGTAAGCTCCGAGCCCCTTTGTTGGGACGTAATGTGAGCTGTTGATGAATTCACTTTGTATGGTTCTGAAAATTTTATTTAATTGTTAATTTGCTTTACAAATAGCTCATTCATTAAGTTCAATCAAGTGAGCTAATTAATTATGAATACGAAAATTGTTCGTTGATATTTAATTACAAAATATTAATATCACTTCTTTCTATTAACATTGTTTACTGCGAGGTATCATTTACAGTGAATAATTTACAATGATATTGACACTAAGAATATAATGTAATACGTTTACAAATATAGTCAGTGATGATTTGAATTTATAGTCATAAAAGTAAACAAAGCTGATGTATTAGATCCGTGCTTAGATAATATGCACATTGGCTAAGTTTATGGTACGAAAGTCTAAAATTTGGATCAAATTAATTCGTAATAAATTCAAATTAAGCAGATCTAATTCTTGTTATATTATAATATTATGAAGCGCCAATAGCCTTATGGTTAAGGGTACGGACTTCTTCAATCTAGCGGTCGTGTCGATTCCATCATTCGACTATTGTCGTGAACTATATCCTAACACAATCTTTTTTAGACTTACATAGAATAGTTACATAAAATTATTATCAAATTAAAAAATAAAAACAAATAGTTAAAAAAAAGATAAAAAACAAAAAAATGTCGTGTCTTGTATTTATAAAGATAAGTTAAAATTGACAAGGGACTTCATTGTTATTCTTGTATATTGAAGGTGTATCAATAAATCAGGTGTTTGAGTTCAATGGCAGCCGGAGGACATTTTTATTAACTGACAATGAGGCCAATAACAATGAATATAACGATACGAAATGACGGATGTATGATGACTGAGAATTCTTGAGTGAATTCAATGACTATCATTACTTAACAAAGTAATCATTTTTTAATAATAGAGGGCAAACGAAATCCATATTTCTTATTAATTTTATAAGCGCAAAAGTTTGTATGTATATTATGTATGATGTATGTTAGAAATTATCTCCAAAATAGCTTCATAGATCTAGATGTAATTTAGTATAGATGCAGAACATTATCTGAAAGAACACACAAGTTTTAAATCACAAAGGTTATTTCGTTTTTTTTTTATTTAATTTGGTGCGGGTGGTATCAATGGCAACCGCTAGCCTGAAATTATAGAATGTTGAAAAAACAACAAATTTCCAACAAGTTATAAATGAGTTTCTCTTATCTTTAATTATAATAACTTAGCGTAGTCTAAACTCGGACTAAAACAATATGTTTAGCGATATACAAACACAAACAATAAGTTATAACCTAACGGAAATATTTATACTAAAGTTTGTCTACCGAAGCAGTTCTCTACTCAATTTAAGTTTATACCTTCAGATAACTGTAAGAGTATATTATATTTGGGATTCTATTAATAGTGAAATTAATAATTCTTACTGAAACATTATTAAACATAATAAGTGTATTGTTAAATGCGTGGATATTTTTTATATTTTGAATAAAAAAAATATTTGCAAAGAGCGAACTTGTCGGCTTTATATAACTATATTAAATTTTGTCTGAGATTTCGGCGATGCTGACTAAAAAAAAAGTTGTTTAGTAGCTTAAATCAGATGTCAAACACTAATCTATATCTGTGCTAAATGTCATCCGAATATATTTAGCCGGTTTGAAGTTATGCTTTAACAAGCGTCTATTAAACCGAGTATTCGCCTTTATAATATTAGTAAGAAGTATGAAAACAGAGTTAAAATGTAATTGAAGTGAAATTAATTTTTAAACAAAGGAGTTTTCAATATTTAAGTAGGTCTCGTTACTTCAAACAGAAACATTTAAATAGTTCCCTGGCGTTGTTGTGTAACAGTAGGAACTTTGTGAACTGGCAAAGTTCTTAGCGAAATGTATTCATGTTTGAACAACGTCTCATGCTCCCCGTACGTGTTATATGTTAAACAAAAGAAATCAGGACGTGTACAAAAGTTATTGCCATGACAATTTGATACTTGGGATTCTGGAGCGCGGCCAGGTTGTGCGATAATTCTATCTAGTTGCTATTTATGTCGCTCTTTCAAAACTTTCTTTGTTTTACAATGGAACGAGAAAAAAATATTTTATCACTGTCTTTGTATTTATTTTTCTTTGGCCTTTATGTTTTTATGTTTTGAGCTGTTAGACTTAGGACGCAATATTTTGTAGCAATAGACATTTTAAAACATCGTTTATCCTCGTAAGGTGAGTTCATGCAAACTTTTACGATAATCACAACGCTGCCATAAACTAATTAGTGACTAGATTATGCCCGTGATTTCGTTCATCCGAAGAAAACTTGATTTGTGGTCTATATGGTCCTCCAGACTATGTTACAAATCTATACTTTCTAGATTCATGATCTGGCGGTACTTTTTAACAAACATCTAAAATTTCGCATTTATATCATATCAGCCACATGTCGCCGACTGCTAGGTATAGGCCGTCCTCAAAGATCACCACGACGATCGGTCCTCGACCGCCGTTGTCTTGGATACTCCCGCAAACTTGGCCATATCATCGGTCCATCTTGCGGGAGATCTACCTACGGTCCGTCGACCTGTTAGTGGCCGTCATTCCAGGAATTTTTCGAGGCATTTATATCAGTAAGGTAAAAATACATTATGTAAAATATTTCTTTGTATTGTTGTACGGCGCAGTACGTTAAACTACAGTACTTAATTGTAGTAGAAATAACAATAAAATCGTCCGCGGTCAGCCGCAGGGAGACGTGTTGCCTTTTATCTATTTGTCATCTAATGTCAGTTTACACGCAAACGTTTTATGCAGCGAAAATTGTCCACTTAGTTACATTAGCTTACACTAAAATAGTCGGTATATTACTTCGAATTTTACATTTAAAATATACATAAAACGTTTTATTTCAAAATAATACAAACGTTTGTAATAAATTCTAGTCGGTATTAAAAATCTAATTATTTTGTAGAGATAAAATTAAAAAATGAGTATATTGGGGGAAGTTTGAATGTTGAGCTAGTGATAGAAAAATTGTGAAGCCAAAGGTTATCGTGGTATGAACATGTTATGTGGAGAGATGAGCGCATAAAGAAAAAAGTGATGAGATTGAATTTGGATATATAATAAGGTGTGGATTGATTGTGTGAAAGAGGATATGTGTAAGGTATAGATGCCTGACAGCGATGGATGGAAGAGTATTACATGCTGTGCCGACCCTCTATAGGGAAAACGGCAGTTTGATAATGATTAAAAGTGTAGTTATTTAAAAAAAGTGTTGTGTTTAAACAGATCACGTATTTTTAATTTGCTTTCTTAAATTGTATGTAACAATTAATGTGATGTAAATGTATGCAACAAGATTGAACGAAAGCATAATCTTTGTCGGAACCGCGATGTATACGGAACACGGCGATGCATAAACATGAATCTTTATCGGAACTCTCCGTTTCTTCATTCATTGGATTGTTTGCTTACTTACTAGTGCCGTACCCTGCTATATTCCTTGAAAAAAAAATACACTTAATTAAAACAGGATGTTTATTAAAATTGATGAAGCATTTTTCATATTGGTCTATGATACAATAAAGGATACGAGGATATATCTTGACATAATCATTTACTAATGTTATACAAATGCAGCGTATGTTGGTTTTCAATGCAATGTCTCGGCTTCTTAAGGTATGACGTAACTCCGTCACTGTGAGACATTCCACATTGACTGCCATAGATTGCGCGCACTTGAGGGAATGTTTGTGGCGACTGAAGATGCTACGTTCAAATGGAAATGTTAATAATAGTGCTCCAAGACTAATGCAGTTCACACACGTTACTTTATAAATAATTATATATTTATTATATAATAATTCAGGCATAACTTAGTAACGTATACCTGTATATTTAGGTTAAACACAAGGTAAAAAATGTCATGTATAATATAACGTGTATAGCTACAACGTTCATACATTTTTTATCCTTCTTGTTAGTTAAAAATAACCAGCCAAGTTTTAATTGGGTCATAGTAATTTGCTTGCAGTATAGAAAAAAAAAATAATTAAACAGGGCGTGTGATACGGAAAATTCCATTATATTATGTTAAGCCAATAAATTGCGCAAGTTATAATTAATACTATTTCTTTTAGATCTCTAGGGGCTATTCACTGGCGGTGGGAAGCACGCAATTTGTGCAAAACTAACTTGACAAACAGGGTCTGTTGGGAATCATAGTACTAGGTACTCATTAAAAAAAAACTTTCATCCATACATAACAGTTGGACTTTACTATATACGAACTTTGCTGTATAGAAATAATGTCTTGAAACAAAAGTTATCACTTTACCAAATGGTTCATTTACACGTAATGTATAATTTATTTTACTCTTTATCACAAAGTTACAGTTTACGATATAACGTAAAGATTCTAAATAAAAGTGATGATGATGATGACCGCCTTATCATATCTATAACGAACCACGAAGTCCCCGAGAGTGGGATCTGATCATCATCATCATTATCAGCCTCCCCTATCGATTGCCACGATAACCGGCTCTACGCCGCCCGCATCCATTGCACTCCCCGATCTGATGCGCCTGGCAAATCCGCACTCAGCCTTAAAGGTCCGTACACACGGCTCACAATGCAATTAGTATGAGGAGTCGTAAGTGTAGATAGGCTAAGGTCAAGATATTCTATTCCAGCGAGTAGAAAAAATAAGTAAGCACATGTACTAGCTGTTTAGATAATTGAAGTAAAATTTGTCGACAGCATTGGCTTCAGCGCACAAGATCACACAATTAAAAGTGCCGTTGTACGCCGACCCGCGGCGGGCGGCCGAGCTGAGTTGCCACTTCGAAATGGATGACCAGAAACTGCACTCCGTCAAGTGGTATAGAGACACACATGAAATATTTAGATATAATCCATCACAAAAGGTATGTAACAATAACATTTAGTTCATATACTTTGGATTATGACAAATTCAATGGAAACGATAAATTATATAAACACATTTCACTGGCACACAATATAGTTTACTTTCTCTGTATTTATTTCCGCTAGTGTTTAATAATACAATCGTCTGTCCTGTTTTTAAAAAGACTTATAAAGGCGAAAACTAAAAGTCTGTTATATTAGACTATGACTACGTAAATATTTATATTATTTTTAGAACTGTAGCAATGTTGCTTGTTTAGAAATTAAGATCGGAATCAAAGCATAACTTTACAGATACAATAAATATAATTGTTAGAATTAGTAGCAACAATTTAAATTGGAATCCGATTATGGTACTATATTTAAAACTTATTAATTATTTTTGTAAATATTAGAAAAATAATTATTTTTACTTATATTTCGTAGTCCTATCAAGTATGTGTGATAATAGAATTAATTCCAGCCGTCGATCCGCTTATTCAATGTGACGGGTATCATGGTGCAAGGCGGCGAGTGCAGTGCGGATTCTTGTCTGGTGCGCGTGATGCCGCCGCCGTTGGCCACGCGCGCCGCATACACTTGCGAAGTCTCCACAGAGGGACCTAAGTTTCAAATAGCGAGACAAGCTAAACACATGACTGTCGTCGGTAATTGACTTTGAATATTTTATATCAAAATGTTTAATATATTAAGCTGAACTTAAGCGTTCGTTTGTAACGTTCAACGTGCAAAATTCTCTCGTAAAGACAAAGTATATGTATACTTTTGTCCAACTTCAACCATTGCAGCAATCGAATGCTGTTTTTTTCGTACTCAAATAAGGTCTCCTTGCAGCGATGCCAGAAAAGGATCCAATCATAATTGGAGCTCCGAAATTAGTGAAGCCCGGGGAACAATTGCTGTTGAACTGCACATCCGACTACTCGCTGCCACCGTCCGACATTAATTGGTACATTGACAATGAACTGCAAAAGGTTTGTAAGCAATCTTGTATTATCACTCCGGGCCGGTTGCACTCGAGAGATAGCTAACTCGATTTAACAGTTTGCTCTCGTGCTCCGGCAATTGAATCAGAAATCCAATCCACTTTGATTAGGTATACTATCAATTAAAGTGATTGAGAACCGGCGACTGGCCACATAGGTGCGATGTAACAATTTATTGTTATGTCAAATACGATGGAATCGGCGACCTGTGAGCTGGATACAAAATACTGAGCTATTACGCGATTTTTGGTTACGATGGGGGCATAAAGAATGATACTGTTTTTTTTAAACATGGAGTGGCTGCTTTACAATTTAGCATCAGCAGAATTTGACAAGTTTCAGTTTTATCGTGACCGTAATTAACTACAGTGTATAATAATTAACATAAATAACATGTTTTAGCCTGAAATCTGGCAACGTACTGAGTTAAGTCCACCCGAGGTGGGAGGTCTGCGCGCCTCTTGGAGAGTACTCCGAGTCTCCGTTCCTTCAGGCGCCAGCGGGGCCTTGCGAGTTCGTTGCGAGGCGATATTATTAGTCGAACCACCGGTAGTAAGGGACGCCGCCACTATCATTACTATATATTCTCGAACGCAGCTGTCCAAATACGTTTCGAATTCAGGTAAGATTTCAAAAATGTATATGAAGACATATTTTTACTATTTTTAGTTTATTGCAACTAAATAAACATGCAACTCTATATGATAATCTTTGTAATTCTATGGTGTCAGTTATCCACAACTGATGTGTTATCAGCTTGTATGAATCCTATAGTGGGTCGGGGCCCGCCCAAGATATAAATGATTAGGCCATAGTCATTGGAGTGGCTTACTACTGTTTGGTATATCAAGGGACGTCAAAGAAATGATTTGACGAAACTTTAGGCTATTCCACTGTAAAAGCAGTCACTAGTATTGTATGGTTACTAAGATTTGTTGTTTACCGTGTTATTCTTTGTTTCAGGATTTGCTGCAAGTCCTAACTTATGCTTTTGGTTTATAACATTGGCATATAGTTTAATATATATTACAATAATAAGGAGCTTATGAGGATCGGTTTAAATTCCGCAGTGATATTAGACGTAAGTGTAGATAATCAACGCCACAAACGCGAATGTATTAACTAAAACATTGAATGTATAAAGTTTTAGATTTTATTCAACAAAAAAAAAACGTAAAATTTGTTTTTTTTTTTAATAAATCATAGATAGGTCTAGGAACGTGAATGTGTCAAATGAGAATCATTATTTTTTTTACATTCCGAATACATAAAGTACGATGCGTTCATTGTTATAAATACATGTAATTAATATAATACATAGATGACTATATAAAGTAAATATATATATGTAAATGTATTAAATTATGTAAGCAGTTTAGTTAGGACATCGAATGCAGTTAATCGATTGTTAATTTTATAATTTCATTTATATAACTTTGAAAGCAAAACTTTATAAACAGACTGAATGTTTTTGTGCAAACTGTATAAACTCCTATCTAAAAGTTATATGACTGTATCTAATTTGTAGACACTAGCATTGCTATATTTTTGCAGCAAAAAAAAAAATCGGGTGTAAAAATCCGAAATTTCTAATTGATCCATAGCCAAGACCCTTTTTCGTATTTTTTTGATTGACTTGAAAAAATATGATTTATTTTTCAAGACGTAATATGAAATATTTTAACTACATTTATATGATATTGTATATAGTGACTCACTCGATTCTAAATCAGTAAAATTGTTCATAATACAATGTCCACTCTGGATTGATTTACAAAACATAATAGGTTTTTATTTTCGAAATTCAATTACTCTTTGTTGTATACCAAAAAGTGTATCTCTTACTAAATGTACAATTGTCATGTTTTTGTCACATTATTTTCTTTATTTCTTCTAGTGCCTGTTTGAAATTATTTAGTCAAAAAATACATTCCAGTGCATAAAAAATAATTATTTGACTCCTCTACCTAGAAGTTGATTAGTTTATATAATATTAAATAGGCATTAATCTATGGCTGTGTTTTTTCACATAAGATAAAGTCAATTCTTTGCACGAAATCGTCTTCTTAACTTTAATGTATATTTATATCACATCGTTGTTTTGTTTGTTTACTGTAACTAAATGGGATACGTAAATAAAATACTGAGACAGTAAAAAAAATACTTTCTATGTCCTTCTTTAATAATAGACAAAGTTTACACCGTTGAAAAGTTTTTAAATTAACTTTCGACGTTTAATAATGTTAGTCAGCAGTGGCCAGAATAGTCTGGCTGG
>JAODUI010000002.1:3317691-3336219 GCA_027563995.1 Papilio gigon
TAACCATCGAGCCATTTATTCCGTATCTGACTAAACAAAATCAACATCACCATAGCAACCACTATTTGACATACCAAAAAAAATAAAAAATAAAATACAGAATCAAAGAAGGATCTATATGTCATCGTCACACTATTATGTACAGGTTGTCGCAGTTAATGCACACTTGATAGTCAACAAAGTTCGCAGCCCCTCACGAAGTTATAAATTAAGTTTCACTTCGATGCCAAGCAATTTAGTCTTGTGTGGTATTTCCTCGCTAATTAAGTAGCTTCTGCTTAATATACAAGCCTGTATTGTTACTAACATCCTTCCCCTGCGGTAATGAAATTCACTTTTGCACAATGTTTATATTCTCTTTTGTATTAAAGTTTACAAATTCTTAGAAAGGAATGTAAGTATATAATACACATTACGAACATTTTTTAACGAATCGTTGCATTAAGCAGTAATAAATAAAACCAGTTTACACTCGATAAGAATGCACTATCCATTTATTTTCATGTTAAAAATACAGTTTGGTTAAATTACGAAGTTTTACTTGCGTTGATGTTAACCCAGCGATCTACTGACGGTCCCAAATTTTCTAAGCAAGCGCCTTATAATTTTACCATCAAAAGTAACTACGTTAAAGTAATAAAAATAAGTAAAGTT
The DNA here is from genome assembly GCA_027563995.1 of Papilio gigon. Lineage (NCBI taxonomy): Eukaryota > Metazoa > Arthropoda > Insecta > Lepidoptera > Papilionidae > Papilio > Papilio gigon. Next base: position 3,318,346 of record JAODUI010000002.1, read on the forward strand.
TTTTTTTGCTAAAATATTAGCAGTTTTTTGTTAATATACTAACATTTCTTGTAATCATTCCTGGTGAACTTGAAAAAGCTTATGTTAGGATATGGTTCACAACATTAGTCGAATGGAGGGATTCGAACTCATGACCGCTAGATCGGTAGTCGGACTACCGATGACTACCAACGGCCTAATGAGGCTATAGGAGTTTCTAAATATAGATATATTAAATGTTGTATTAATTAGCTATTCAATTTTACTTCGCGTGCGCTCTCTTGTGATGCAGGTCGTGTAACCTGCGGGTCAGTGGTGGTAGGAGCAGAAAGGTACTCCTAGAATATATAAAATTAAATGTCCAGTACGCTGAGCACTTTTATGTATTTTATTACAGACATTTCTTATGAAACATACGTCACAATATGTTTTCATATATATTTATATATGTATCCAATTTTATAATTATATCTTTAAGATCGTTACATAGGCACCCATTCTTACGAGAGATTGGGAAAACGATAGTTTCTCTGAGATCATAATTTTGTAATATTGAAGGTTAGTTAGAAGGAATGCAGCATATCTTTAGATGGAAATAGTTTATTACAATTTGAGTTGGTGCTGTGTTATCTTTAAACTTGTTATAAATTATACTGTAAGTTGCGGTTGCATATACTAGTAACAGCGTAAGATTGTTTACGTTCGAAGTATAGTGGAACAATATTGTTCGGAACATTCGAAGCAGAAATGATAATAAGCTTGTTTCAATATTCAACAGCACGTTGTGGTCGGTGCCAACGTTAGCAGGTATTTAAATTAGCGGTAGTAATATCAAACTGAATGTTTGATGTTGCGGTTAGCTGTTATAGTGTTTCAGCACAAACGGAATACTTTAATATTGTGTTTCATTGATTTGTTTAAATTTTATCAAACATGAGCCATAGAGATATCTATTTCAATAAGTCGTACCATATACTTAATTTAATTGAATTGAGTAGGTAAAATAAATACGTTCTCACCGCTTAAAGTTTCTGTTTATAATTATAAAATACATCGCACTGAGTTACCACCACTGTCCAGATATCTCGAGATTGCTTAAGAGTAACATTTCCTAACGTTATCTTATGTTCACAAAATGCAAATTATATATATTTATACAAACATTATTAGAACACTCTTAAATTAGCGGAAGCGTTAATAGTTACAATTGTTGTGCTTTTCCACTGGCATTTACACAGAAATATTATTTGCCTTCTTCATTCTGTCTGATACAATTGAAATAAGTAAAAATAAAAAGGCTAGCAAAGACGTTATCATCCCGAGTCGGAACCGACTAGTTCCGAGCCCATCGAGAACTTTTCTTCAGAGTGATTTGGACTGAGTTACGCGGCCGTGGCCTGTCGCTCACGCAAGTAAGCGCCGCGATGGGCTTAAATTTTTAGTTTATAATAAAGTCTAACAAAATTTAAACAGTTTAACTGAAATCACAATACTGTTGTTAGATTCTCTTAGTTAAAAATAAATAGATTCGAATCAGCTACGAAATCAAAACATCGCTACGTGTTTCCACAACGTAAATGGTAGTGTTGCTTTTGTTTATAGTGTTTTTTTTTTTTGCTCTTCGTACTTTTTCATTCACAGCTGACACTATGCATGCAAGCACACATTTCTTTTTATTTTTTTTTATAATCATAGCAGTATGTACTATCTTGTTATATTGTAGACGGACGTATCCTCATATGAATGTCCATAGAAATGTTTAGCATCAATACTCAATTTCATCTATGTACTCTTAATGTATACGATTTATTTGTATAAATTAACACTACTTCTATTATTAAGAGATTAGCTGTTCATGAATCTATATAGATAAATTTTTCTCGACTTTCTTTTACCTAATCTCAAAATGCGATAGGTTTACAAGACGCAGAGACGGTAATGGTTCTTGTGTGATAGCGACATTATTGGCAGGTCGATAATCTTCGCAAAGACTGCAGAGTGCAGCTTACATCGTCTAAATAGGTCACTGGGTCTTACTTTAGAAGCTCTTATCTTTAACAGAAAACAATTTTTCCTACGCGTTCTCTTTGAAGTTTGATCTTATAATTTTTTTTTTATAACTAACCCCTTAATTTTGCTCCATGGAAGATATCCGTACTACCCAACCATCCCTTGTTGCAACATTTTTTTTTAGAAGTTTTCAAAGACTCACTATTTTATCAAAGATGAAAGACGACCATCGAATTAATACTTTATTTTTAATAAGATATTGTCGATTAACGACATTTTTTTTGCAACGTAAAAAATAAAATTACTGCGAAGAGTTCAGCTGCTTTCCAAGTTTTAAATCCCGAAACTTTCCTTGAAATAAGTAATTCTTTCCGACTTCCTAATTTGTGTAAACACAAGAAAGAAAACGGTGGAATAGAGCTTAAAGAAATTTAATAAACGTAATTGTATGAAAAAATTAAAATGATGTTTACACATTTTACGATTGACACAGAAAATATAGTTAAAAATTTAGTGGTTGGCTCAGTCACACGACCGCATTTCGGCCAAATGAAAACTCTGTGCTCCAAATATTTCTGTTGGACTTTTGGATTTATATAAAATTTACGATGCAATTTTTTTTTTAAATATCGTCAATAACTTAATACAATTTATATATTACGGTCCTTTGTTATTTTATCCCAATTAATTTTGGAACTATGATAAATGTTTGTACAATTATGAACTCTTTGGTTTTTTCGTTCGAGAGAATTTTTAATATTGGATTGTCTTTGACGTACAGTACGTGTTACTGGCTAAAAGATGTAGATAAATAAATAAATATCACTTATAAAACGACTTAACTCTCGTGTAAATCGGTGTCGGTACGTTGGTACTAGTTGTAGTTTCGAGCCCTTCGGGGGCTCTTCTTCAGGGTGAGTGGAATAGGTAGTATAGGGCGTTCGCGGCCCGTCACTCACTTAGTGGGCTCGAAACTAGTCGGTACCGACACCAATTTACACGTGAGTTAAGCCGTTTTATAAGTGGTATATTGAAATGTGTCACGAAAGTTTTAATAGGTAATCAACGAACACCCATGGACGTCTTCAACACTAGAGGAATCGTTATCATTTAGTTTTCCAATAACATGCTCTCTTTTATGTCAACTAAATTAACTCTTAGCCACGACCCCACCTGATATAAAGTGATGATATGGTCGAAAATTGGTACATGCTAGTATCTATCTAGTAACTAGTTGATCTATCTTGTAAATTATTTGAGAAAGTATTTTTTAAATGAATAAACTAAGTAAAAGCGATGAGAGATTAACGATAATGTTGTCAGGGATTGCCTGCATCAACAAGCTTGATTAATTGCGCTCGACATCTAGTCTCTCTTCCCTGATTGATTGCCTTGTATACTTGCTTCGACTTACTCTACATATGCGTGTAATCCTTAACTGGTATATACTCATAACGAAGGAACCAAATACACTGATATTCGCTATTCCTTCTATGGAATAAATGACAGACTGAAAGAACGAACAAATGACGGAATGAACAAACCAACTGAGTAATTCATATAAAGTAAATTAATTAATTGACTTTAACTATTTTATACATCATATCTGTAGGAATGGAACGTAAGATGCTAGTGTAAAACGGGACTGATGAACAGTGAAGAACGAAAGAGTGTGAATGACATAAAAAATAGACAGATACGACTGTACGACGGAGTGCGTGCGTGTGACCTTGACTCGATTAAATTTTATTTTTTAGATTAAAGTGCTTAGGATATTTAAAAAAATGGAGCAATTTAGCGTTTAAATTGATACAACACAAAGATAGTTACGATTTATGGTCCTTTAAGAAGAGACCGTACATTTTCCTTAATAGCCGGCAACACATTTGTGATTTCTCTGGTGTTGCTGATGTCCATGGGCGTCATCGGATTAAATAACTTTAGGCGATCCGCGGCTTGTTTCGTTTACTTATTTAAAAAAAGAATCCCACACGTCTTAAATGCTTAAACTGCACAGTCTACATTTTGAAGAATTCTCTGCATTCGAGTCGTAAATGATATGCAGTTCCGATGCTTCCTGCCAAAATGGACAAATTAAAACGGACTACGATTCACCCAACAGTTTTAGCATGCACTTAAAAATCCACAGTAATATCCTGGCAAACTTCCAGAATTGCGGTTTATCAACGTCTCTTGAATAGTTTATTTAGCCGAGCACTCACAGAAATTTTATCTCATGGATAAAACTGTTTTAATTGAGATAAAAATATTAAAAAAAAAAAGGGTTTCTTCCTGAATTTTATGTGATGGTACTTGTCTTAACCACTACGAGCAGTTAACGGCCTAAAATGATCTCGTTTTAATGATAATACAAATTAAACAAACTTCAACTTCGACATGAAAAAATGGGTTTTCAAGAAATACTCTAAGCGAATCAATCAAAATTATTATTCGTAAGTATGTATGACGATTTAGTGCGGACGGCAGGAAGTCGTTGGATGCAGAAAGCGAAAGACCGCATACTGTGAAAGGCATTGGGAAAGGCCTATCTCCAACAGTGGGCAGACAGCGGCTGATGATGATATATGTATGTATTCGTAAATCTTATAAACTATAAAACGATGTATAAGAAATATAAAAAATTGTTAAAGAAAAAAGAACAGGACAGACATAAACATTAATGTATTAATTATATGAATTGGATTACATAATTGTTTGTTTTTATTTATTACATAGCAATGTATACCTACATAGTACATCGTACCCGGTTACGTTGTATTTAATGACATTTGCTCGTACCTACTTCAGCAAGTTTACAACTAGTGAAGTTAGAAATTAAGTTTTCACTTCGATGCCAGGCAATTTAGTCTTAGTGCGGTATTTCCTTGCTAATTAAGTATCTTTTGCTAACTACAAGGCTGCATTGTGCCATGCATCCTTCGCTGGTTTTAATGAAATTCAATTTCAAATAGACCTTTTCCTTTTCTCAAATAGTAATAAAATTTGTTTTTTTAAGAATTAATAAAATGAAATTCATGCTGACGATGACGATTTAAAATATTTTTGGTTTGGAGTTACATTGTTAAATTGTAATACAAACTTTATTATAGGTGTATGCTTTATTGATGATGATAATTATCACCTTATAGAAGAACCCATCATCAGCAAAATTCGTTACATACGGAAGATCATTACATAAATAGACTAACTTATGCCCGCCGACACCGTCCGCGCTGAACTGCAAAAATACATAATTTGTTTCGATATCTAAATTCTATCTTAATTTGATAACCCGTTCCGATGATGGGGCTTTCGCATTTATAATACTAGTAAAACAAACCGACAACGTACTATACATTTTTAATAAAATGTAATGAATGAAATAACATGACATTTGAAGTAAATACATTTACTGTGGAAAATAAATACACAAACATATTTTTTTAACAAAAGTAAAAGAATTGTATACGAATTATTATCGAAAGTTGGCCAACGGACGACAACTAGTATTAATTGAATACGTTATCCAATTTACAATTCAAAGAAGAATTAAGCTTAAGTACACAAATCTTGTCATTAACGTAAACAGAAACTCGACAGTCAAAGTAATAAATCTAACATGTGCTTTAAATCTTTCAAAATTTTACGACCCAGTGACTTGGCTCGCGCGGGCTGCTTCAACCTTTTATTGTAGTCGGTACGTTCCTATAAAAACGATTTGCGTCATTTCTTTCCACAAATATTTGTGATTGATAACATCTACATTACAAGATGAAATAAAAAAAATCATAATGGTAACAAAATACAATACAAAAGTAATAGAATTATAAATAACAACATTTTTTTACAGGTTACTGATAACTTCCAGCTTCCGCGAGTTATATTACATTATTGAATATTTCTGTACTAAGTATACTCAATTGCAATATAATTAAGTACATAAAAAAACAATGAAAATTCGAAGCAGGATGAGTATTCCAAACATCTACATGTAAATGGGGCCGTTATTAAGATTCGAGAGGAAACGAACATTGACAAAGTTTGTTTTATTCCAGTTCTATTGTCTTCAGAAGTTTAATTTAGATGCTTATTACATGATCCCCGTCGATTGCTCTTGATTTATTTGAGATAAATATTGTTCATTTGAAATGTATATTGAATTTACATTATTAGGTTAATTACTTTTGTATTTTATTTATAGAATTATTCAACAGAAACGTGAACACTCGTGACCAATGAATCCGGGACACTTAAAAAAACTCTCTGTAACTTGGAAAATAAGAATGCTTAATAAAGTAAATGGTATTTAATTGATTATACTACATAGGTGTTTAATACACAATATAATGCCCTTTAATTTGAGGTATAACCGTTTATTTTATTAAGCTCATATTCTTGGATTCCAAGATTTATAGTTATCTTTAGGTGACCCGCTTTCATTGTTCTCGACTATATAACATATATATACATGTCAATAAATGATTACTATAATCATTGGACCAATAACAAAGGAACCATTCCTTTTAGAAGATTGTGAAAAGATACTAAAACTCAACGAAATTTCAGTGGTTCGCGTCGTTTGTTAAAAGAATTCAGAGAACCTCTTACAATTTTTCTTGGAATTTTTAATATCGTATCATACATACTAGCTCTAGTACACTTCGATATAATGTAAAACAAACATTAGAATACTAAGTTTAGGTAAGCGCATTACATTTTTTTTTGTTACATTATTGGTGTCATATGTGCCTGCTATTTTAGAATAAAACAAGCTCTACTTTCACATAAAAACTTTTTGATTTCCAATTATATTTAACTAAGAATAAATGTAACATATTCGTCATATCATATAACAAAGCGAGAATGTTTTTTTTATTAATGATCATGATCAATACGAGCTAGTAAAATTCTACCCTAACTGTTAGATCGCGGAGGAAACCGGATATTCGATCGTATTGGAAGCAAAACGTTCGCATCTTAGATCTCCGGTGTAACTACGCTGCTGATGTATGTTTCCTTGCCGGTAATGGACGTAACGCCGATATCCCACAATAGCGACTAAGGAAACTGTGTTATGTCGAAATTACTCACCTCCGTGAGACTAAACTAACTTTAAACACTCACTTAAAATCTAACTCTCACGCATAAAATAACGCCAATCCCACTCACTCTGAAGACCCCGATGGACTCGAAACTAGTCGGCGACGACACCGGATGATTACGACAGTATCAGCTGTTTTACATTTAGTGAAGAATGGTTTACAGTTTTATTTAAGAAGTCCGAAAGATCGTAAACGAATAGACACAGCATTTAAGTAAGTAAACAAGAAAGTAATGAGATTGAATGTGCATGGCTGTAAAGGTAGAGGAAAACTGAAGAAGGTGTGAAAAAGGATATGCGTAGGAAGTGTGTGAGTTCAGATATGAGCTGACAGAGATATATGGAAGAGTAGAACATACTGTGCCGACCCACCGTAGGGAAAACGGCAGGTTGATGATGATGTTTATAAACTGAGAACAAACTGTTACTTGCCGCATCAAAACAAATTTATAAATCTGATTACTTCTGTTGTAGAGAATTACTGAACACATCCAAGGATGAAGGAATAAAGTTTGATTGATGATTCTATTAAAGTGTTTTTGAATTAGCAAAATAGTGTAACAGCACCAAAAGTATTTCAGTTTAAGTCATATAAATGAACATAACAGTGGGACATAGAAGGATTCCAAATTCTAGTTGAACGTTTGTGAAATTCTTTTTACAAACGATGGATGCTCCGTGGTCATACCGAGTTTTATGAATCTGTTACATAGTGGAGAGTCAAAAGAATTTTTATATTTCAAAAGTTACATATCTACTGTTAACCGCGACTTTGTACGCCAAAAATAAAATATTTTCATAACAAATGTTCCTGATTAAAAATGATTAATTAATGTAAAGTTAACTAACAACATAACCGTGTACCATGCAATACGATAGGGTAAACGTACCGTTGTCCGAATTCCGAAATTACACTACGCCCTATTAGTAGTAGATGGTTAGAGCGAAAATTAACGTTTAATTGGACGTTTGCTGGTAGTCGGCGCCGCTGATGCGCGGTCGCGGGACTTGTTCTGATGTAATTCATTTTGAAGAGCTTGTCCATACAATGCCTCGTTTAATAAACATTTCCCTACTTATACATATAAATTCAATTAAAGTGTTACAAAGAAAAAATAGCAATATCTAAATGTTTTACAAACTAGACAGTATTTTATTTTTACTTTATTAGGTTAAAAGATAACAAAATTTCGTTAATTTATGACTATGAAACTTTGAAAAGAGAACCAAAGGAAATACGTAATTCTAAGATGACGTTATTAAAATCATTAGCACTTTTTGTTCGAAAGCGACAATATCGGCAGGTCAATATTCTTCGCGAAGAGTGCAGAGTGCAGCTCGCATCGAACAAGTAGGTCAGTGGGTCTTACGTTAGGAGCTGCTTTTAAACAGCGAAAACTTTTCCTACAAACTGACTTCATACAAAATCTTATAGGGACGCAAGAAACAGGACATTGACTCGTACAATGTACCTCTAGTACAGTTTTGTTTGACACTCCGAGACGATATATGTTTTTGATATTTCAGTAACAGTTAGCGATTATGTTCTAATTGTCTAAAGGACTTTTTTTTGCATGTAATGAGTTTTACATGTTTAAATAATTATATTTAAAACAACTTATCCTTTCGATGTTGTGTTGTTTACATTCTTAACGAATAGCCAAAATGACACCCAATTGTGTATGATTATATTTTCTTACAATAGAAGTGTGTTTTGGTGAGTCTAAGCAATTATATACTAGCTCTATATATGCATTTTGGTATATACATATTTATACGCCAGCGAATCCGTGCAGTAATCTCCTGGATATCGTAAAACCGGATTAAGGTGGAATCTCTATATCGGATTGCATTTTTCACGTACTTTTAACACTATCTTTTTCCGCTTTAACCGATTGTAATAAGAATTTATAGCGAACATTACGATTTAAAAATACAGAATTATTTTATTAATTATTTCAAGTTAACTGAATAAAAAAAAGTCACATTGTCCTTAACGAGCAATCATTTATGATAATACTGTGTTTTAGAAGGCATTTTTGTTGTTCTTTTCCTAATATTTCTTGTAACCATTTTATGTAATCTTGAATAAGCTTTTTTTAAGATATGGATTATGTAATAGTCGAATAATAGGATTCGAACCCGACCGCTAGATCGGCAGTCCATACCTTTAATCTTTAGGCTATTGGCTTTTCGAATTATTTTAGAGCGCCTATTATTAGTGCTGTTGAAATTGATTAATTTCAATAGCTCAAAAAGATATTCTAAGACCGTTAAAGGATCTTTTTGTCTTTTCCTTTAGCGTAGATGCAAGGAAATGTACTGTGTTTTAATAACTGTTATAAGTCAATGGATACCTAGCCTTATAACAAACTTATTACTGACAATATAATTAAAAAAATATCATATAAATGAATTGCGCATCGAAGTCAAATAAAACTGTTCTCATTTAGAAGTTAATTAAACTCTACTGCCGCTTACATTATTTCCCCTAAAGCTAACTGAACCAACTTTATTACGAATATAACTGCTCTGTAATTAATTTTTCTCTTACATCAGTAATTCTATGATTACAACAGATTTAAAAGTATTACGTGTTTGTTATTATAATATAAATCGCATTCTTGTCTTTGCTTATTTTTAATTATACAAAATGAATAATACCTCTGATGTCTTAGATGAGGGCTGCTGGAGACCAATCATGGTGGCCATCTTTGGGGAAGGCCTACGCCCAGCAGTAAGCAACGTGTGGCTGATATGATTATGATGATGATGATAAAATAGTTAATTAAGTAACAAATAGAAAGAACAATTATGTTTAAATTTACAATGTAAAATCTTACTAACATTTTAAATGGCAATATTTGGGTTGATATCTCTTAGAAGGTATCTCTTTAACGGCTTCATAAATGTAGTAAAAATTTGGAATAGATGTAGAACAAAGTCCAAAAGAACACCTAGGTTATTATTAAGTTTTCCTTCAAATCCGCACGGAAGTTTCGGGTTAAAGCTAGTAATTTTTTAACAAGTATCTGTATGTAAATTATCGGTTTTTGCCAAAGAGAGAAGTTTGTATAAGTTGGACACTTTCGTATGCACGCAAAGTAACACGCTCAATCAACAGTCAAAGGAGTCTAAGAGAGGCCAAAATCGGCGAGATCAAAGGCCGGTCATAAAACGGCGTTCCGTTTAAACTGCCAAACGGATTTCTTATTCCAAAAACTCACTAAGAAATATTTTTTTTAATTTAATGTTAAACTGTGGCCAGTACTAGCTACATTGCTTAGTATGTCGTTGGTCTTTTAAACAAATTAAAGATATTAACTCAGCACGTCTAAAACATAACTCGTTAAGAAAGTGTATATTTGTTTATATATTGTACGTGTTATGTTTTATATAATGCACGCCTTAAACATCACGATTAAACGTGTAGTTCAGTGTAGATACCGACTATTATTGACCCGTAAGGAACCAATACTATAGTATAATGTAAAAATAAATCTAATAAAAAGAAATACAAAAAAAAATAAACGTGAACAACCAATGAGCTGTATTACCTGAGCACTTTAGTGTACACATAAAACTAGTCACTACTTGCACCAGATCTAACATGAGTTGAACCGTGATTTTTTCTGTGAAATATCATCATCATCATCAACAGCCCTTGTCTGCCCACTGTTGGACATAAGCCTGAAATATACTAATGAGAAAAGTGGACAGTGAAATATTGTATGCATAATTTGAAAAGAAATGGCCAACTGTCTGTTGAATGTAGTCCATAGAGACGTATATCTAGTGGACGTTCAAACTGCGCACCTGGAACGAACGATCGCTATTGATCACGTCTCTTACGTGCCAACTATTGTTACACCGCTTATTCACTTTCCCATTGTTATACTACCTTTCTATACAATTGACTTTTAAAAGCCAATCCACGTTTTCAAATAAAAACTAATATAAATATTTTATATAAATAAGAACTTCAACAACTACAATACTCTGCCCTACGAAGAGTCGTCACGGTATATACTACATATTAGATAAAAATCTTTCACACATCATTATCAGCATCTGAATTAGAAAATGTAGACTCCCTTCTTACGTATAACCTCTTATTAGTAACTATAAATAACGTATCATCATCATCATATCAGCAACACATCGCCCACTTCTGAGCATAGTCCTCCCTCAAAGATCGCCACGACGATCGGTCCTCGGCCGCCCTCATCCAAATAACGTACAATTATAAATAACTTCCACTTCAAATAAAAATAAGTAACAAAATATTTAGAATAGAGTAAATTATATTTTTTTCGGAAAAAATGGATAGCTAAATACGATGGGGATCAAAAGTTAGTGAGAACGTCATATATACTCCTTGGTAAGAAAAAAATAAATACTGGCAGTCAGTCCTTACGTATCTGTAATATGAATAAAGTAAGAAAATCTTCGATTCTCTTTTGTGTTTTTTTATGGCTATTTGTTTGCTTCGTGTCGGAACGTGTTCTAGAAAATGGAGATAAATAAATTATTAAGTTATAGTCCTTATATTTTATCTCATTCTCGCTACTTTTTGATCCTCCCTCTTAGAATAATTATAAATTAGTCAATTGATACACTCTGACATGTATCGTATTTTAGACTACAGTGTGAATGAAAGTGAGAGATGCAACTTTTTTTTATTGTCCATTTAACTTTTAACTGTGCAATAGTTTTATCAGTGAAACGATTAGGCTTTCAACTACATTGGGAAATAGAAAGCTTTTGTCAAAGTGTTTCTAACGGCGATCGTTTTCCAATAAAGCTCTGTCCTCGCAATCTGCTTGATAAGTTTCTTTGACAAACCCCAGTCCAGCGGATTGCGTATTGATCAACCTATGCAACACGACTTCAGATTGATTCAGTTGCATATTTGTAAATCATTAAGTTCGTATTTCATTATCTGCGTATTATAATTAATTGTATAGCGCTCTTAATCTACGTCGACTCTCCTGGTACAAGTAAACAACGCATCTAGTATTGCGAATGTTTGTGGACAGCGGTCACTTCTCCGTTTTAGCAAATTCGTGCGGCAGCTTGCGCGCTGACTGAAATAAACTATATACATCGGCGACTAATTAAGTACTTTTTTCATTCCATACGGACAGAGTCGCGGGCGACAGTTAGTTGGTAATAAATTTACAAAACAACATTGCAATAATATTACCACAGAAAATATAGCAGCTTTTGCACGGCCACGCTTTATGAGCTAGCCTCCGCTCTACCGACTCTTTGGGTCCTTTGAGAATTGATTGAGCGTAGTACTTTATGTAAACGCCAATATACATCATCGAATCAACTATATAATAAAATATGTAAAAAGGAAGCGCCAATAGTCTGATGGTTAAGGATACGGACTACCGACCTAGCGGTCGTGGGTTCGAATCCCACCATTCGACTATTGTAGTGAACCATATCCTAGCATAAACATTTTCAAGCTTATCTGGAATGGCTACAAGAAATATGTATAACATAAATCTAGTAAAATTTTAATAGAGAAAAAAAGTAATATTTTGTAAAAATGTACGATGATTTTTAATAGATAAAAAACGATTGGAAATCACGACTTAACTAAATATCACGATCCTATATAATTAACTTATTAGTGTTCATAATTTTGGTGAGGCGATCTCAAAAGTGTTTTCTTGAACTCAGACGAAAAATTCAAAGTAAGCTTTGTATAAGGTTCCAAGATCATTCTCTTCTGCGATGCACAACTATACAGCATAAAGTTGAGAGTAACAATTTAATTGGTACTTTTACTGAAAACTGCATACGCGATTTGCTTGTCTTTTGTTTAATTTGTATTGTAAATTAAATTCTGTAGCTCATTTTATTCGGAAACTAAGTGTAATTAACTATTTTAGTATTCTACATACTGAAAACTAAATTATTGCAGCAAAAACGTATGACAATTATAAGTCTATACAACAAAGGTAATTAGAACAAAAATGTAACTGCGCTTTGCAATTATCCAACTAGAGGGCACCACAAATTGATCTGCCACTCTCTATAATCTGACGCAGCAATCCGTGTAGTGCATAAATTCTGTCCAATTTAAAGTGTTCAATTAATGGCATGGCCAAATTGTTGTACTGCTGTAGCTTAAATTGGCTCTTTAAAATAATTAAATAAACTTTACGTAAAATAAAACTGTTACAGAATACTTTAAGTTACTTTTAAAAATATTTCAGCATTTTTTTAGCTCCAAATAATATATCAGATCGATCTAAGCATTTACTTCGACAGAAAATTATATAAGAAAATAATTGTTTATGAAAATAACATAGACTTCAGCGGCACAAAAAATATATATAAACATTATTACATAGTTTTCTATAGTACTTATAAAACGGCTTAGCTCACGTGTAAGTCGGTGTCGGTGTCAGTGAGCGACGGGCCGCGAACGCGCTATAGTACCAATCCCACTCACCCTGAAGAAGAGCCCCCGATGGGCTTGAAACTAGTCGGTACCGACACCGATTTATACGTGAGTTAAGCCGTTTTATAAGCATTATAGTGAAATGTCTCACGAAAGTTTTAATAGTTTAATACACAGTTTTCATGAATTATTAAAGTTTACAAATTAAAATAGGATCAATTTATTTTTTTAAATTAATGAATTATTTAAAGTTTCTCAACTGTAAATCGTCGTAACTGTATATCGCATTAAGTCGTTCAATGTTTGTTGAAATGAAAAGTAACTCAAAATGAATAATATCTCCTCGCACTACTTCGAAATGGAATAAAAATGAGACAAGAAATCAGGTTGAAGGAAACAAAACGCGATTGTTCGCCGAGTTGGAATATTATTGTGAAATATGTGTTATTTCCAATGAAATATGTTCTCCTAGTTTCAATTCAATTTTCGGTTAAATTCAGCGTGTGAAATGTAGACAACATTTAAAAATGTCCGTAATTTATTGTTTGGAATTATAAAAAGTTTAGTGAAAGGTTCGATATACTATTTTAAAATAATTTACCGATAAAGCTTGTATAGAAGAGAATTCTGAAAGTTTTACAGAATGAAAGGCGTGATAACATTTTGCTTAGGACTCGAAAAGTGGAAATCTACGACTATGTTAGATGTCATTTCATGTTACATAACTTTAAATTTTCTATGCCTGCGATATAAACGCCTCTCTTACCGGTTCACATTATATTATCGTATATTAAGATTTTACAGAAGTGATTTTTATACATAGTGTAATGTACCGTTTGTACTGGTACGATAGACTAGAGGTTAAACTATACTGTTCTCACTATACTGGATTATAATTATAATAATACAACATGACCATCAACAAAAGAGGTCCTATTACTATACTTAACAGGAAACCAAGAGCGTAACATCCCTAGCGCATCTGCGGGTTAGAATCAAAGTCAAAAGGCAACCATATCTATTTCTTTCTCCAATACTCCTGTATTTTCGCCACACCGGAAATGGGGGCAATAACAATAGTTTCTTTTTTATAAAGCTTCAAGTTAACTTTAGAGCGAGTTGTTTTTAATTCGACATGTCGATATTGTACTGTATATCAAAGCGGCAATTTCGGGAGGCCGGCAAATGATTGGCGTTTTAATTAACATTCCCTGACACCGGCCTTTGAGATTGTTCATATATCGGAAGCATGTTACCTAGTTAGGCGTTAGATGGGGTCTTTTTTTAATAAATCAAACTTGTATTAAACTCCTTCGATATATATTTTCTGTCATACATAAAACTATGTCTTGTGTAGTAAAAAGAGAACAGTATAGTTAACATACGTATAACATATATAAAACTATTTAAAGTCATAAAAACCTATTTTTTAATTTGGAAGATTGATGATAAAACTACCAGCTTCATCATCAATCTGCCCTTTTCCCTACGTTGAGTCGGCACAGTATATACCACTCTTCCATACATCTCTGTCAGTCGTCATAACTGAACTCACACCATTCTTACGCATATCTTTCACACAGTGAAAACCTTCGGTCTTCCACCTTTATAGCCATCCACATTCAATCTTGATTGCTTAAGCCTCAATCGATTAAAACGCAGAGAGTGGTTACTATTATTGTGGCTTAAAATTGGGTAGGAATTTAACATTATCAAATAAAATTATCCAGTGATCACTGTTACAATTATTTTTGCATTATTCATTATTATTTTATATCAATATGATATCATTGAATTTAATAACGATACCGCGAAATTCCATTTTCATTTATTATGAATAAGAATTGTAAAAAAACATTTATAGGCACTAATCAAATTTCAATGTGATATTTGAATAAGCATTCGTCGAAGCAACAATAGCCCAATGGTTAAGGGTACGGACTACCGATCTAGCGGTCGTGGGTTCGAATCCCGCCAAGCGGCTATTGTCGTGGACTATATCCTAACACAAGCTTTTTCAAGCTTACCGCGAATGGTCACAAGAAATATTAGTAAACAAAAATCTACTAACATGAAAAACAAGTCGATTGATAGAACTAATCTATGCGCCAGTAGCCTAATAGTTAAGGGTTTGGATTTCAGAGCATGTGCTCGAGAGTTCGAATCCCGCCATTCTACTATTGTCGTAAACCATATCGTAAACTAAGCTTACCCCTTTTGGTTGGAGTGACAAAATAAATATTAGTTAATTAACAAAAACCTGCTAAAGTTTTTACAAAAAACTTTAAGGACACTGCTGTAGTAAACAACCTCTTATTGTATATTATTTTAAAGGCTAATTTTGCTAAAACTGAGCAGCAATAATCAAACAAGAAAATAATTTACAAAGTGAGCCGACTGATTGATGGTTGACCAAATGAATTGTCACATTAATCTACTTAGTGAATAAATTAGCTTAAAGAGATTGGCCAGTTCGTGTAATTGATTGCACACGACCGATATCCAATGCAACCAATGGGATACACAATTGCACTAATTGTGGTACATTTTGATATATCTACTAATTCTTAATGTTTTTACATCAATGAGATTTTTATTTATTAAAAAATGAGTTCTCTTTAGAGTAATAAATACATATATTGTAATATTTCTTTATACGAGAAGGGGCGAAGGAGTGGTTGGATCACAAAGGTGATTAACGAAGCCCTTGGACGTCTGCAGTACCAGAGAAACCACAGATGCGTTTCCGGCCTTTGAAAAAAACAAGGCTCGCTATCCACCTGTATGTACTGAATTATAGTATGGACTTAAAAAATATTACTTATTATATAAAAAAAAAAAACAATAATATTATACTATTTAAAACAGTTTAACACACTTAAATCAGTGTCGGTACGGAATAGTTTCAATCCGAGGCTCTTCTTCAGGGTGAATGGGATTGGTACCATAGCGCGTTGGCGGCCCGCTGCCAACCAAATGAGCGTGAATGCACTTGAGTTAAACCGTTTTTATTTTAGTACAGTGAAATATCTAAAGAAAGTTGTAATAATTTAACAATAATATTAATTATAAGTTCGTTGTTTTGTTTTTGTTGCTTAAAATAATTACCTAAACAACAAAATAAGGTCATAGAGTCATCTACTGTTATTCTAATGACTTAAATGCAAATATAACTGTAGTTAGAAGCAAAAACACCACACTTTAATCAATCACAAGCGTGTAAACGGAACGTTGGCGACAATTAATTAGTCAAAGTCGTGGAGCTCATGCAGCGGTGCCCTTTCAATATTTTACGGACGCTAAAATATTAAAACGATATTTTCGTGCAAAATAACATCTTACTGATACTATAAATGACAAAGTTTGGATGAATGTTTCATCATCATTATCAGTCATTATACCAGTGCTGAACGTAGGCCTTAAGAACAAGAACGTATCTCCTTTGACGCCCGCATAAAGTACACTCCTGATTGAATGTTTGTTCAAAGCTATTTCTAGAACGACACTAGGATCTAGATATAGATCTAGATAAAAATTCGTGTAGATGTAGAACATAGTTTGAAAGAACATAAGACTATTTTTTTTTAATTCATTGCGGACTGAATTTCTACCTATAACTATATATTTCAATTGATATTAATTACATGCATAAAGTTAGGAAGTTAATAGGTTTTTGGATTAAAGGTTTTATTTTGTGTGTTGACTAATTTTGCATTTGTATTTTTTTTCCTTTTTTCATGGCCAATAAAGCAATTTCATTTTATTTATTGTTTTTGTTACTAAAATTAAAAAAAAATCATAAACAACAACTGCCGTTTTTATTACTAAATCTTGTCAGTACGACTAAGAAAATATCTTATCGAATATTTGTCGCAATGCAGTTTTAAAATTATGTACTCTTAAATATAGTTGTATGAAATTTAAATCATCCATAAATGATATCAGTTAAATTGAACCGCGTAAATTCTCTGGGCAATAATAGTAGAAAGCTAAAGGCGCGATTATCTGATGTTTGAATGAAAATAATCTGCCGTACGAGTTTCAGATGATGCACAACTTTACAAGCATGATGTTAATTTTAAAATAATACTTTAATCGCTTATTCCTTACGATGCTTTCAAATATGAAACCAAATCCCATATGCTTCATATTGTATATCTTATTTATAACTTTTGAACCAAGAAGCCTATTGATTCACAGTCATTTGTCAGTATATTTTTTTTTCAGAAAATACTAGCTAATTTTAATTACTCAACTGATAATTCTTTTACAACTCCAAATAAGATCTGGGCTTGTGTTTCGATATTTTTGACATCAATAGTCGAATGGCGGGATTCGAACTCTCTACCATGTGATCGGAAAT
>JAODUI010000002.1:3356573-3378140 GCA_027563995.1 Papilio gigon
AGGATAGGCGAAGTTGGCGTTCTCTTGTGTCGGAGGCCAAGACCCACTTCGGGTCGCTGCGCCAGCGGAGTAAGTAATTATTTTCATATCACAATATACTTTGCAGTTTTATATAAATTCATACTGTAAATAAAAAGCAGATACACTCATGTACCAACGCGTTCCATCGCGTTGTTTCATCTTAAAAACCACAGTCAATTGACAGTTTCGTACGCGTTGAGTAGACGACGCGAGCACAATAGCCGTTAGGTTGTAGTTTTAATGTGTGAGAAAAAAGTCGGACAGTAGCCAGAGCAGGTAGACCACCAATTGCTTTTTACTATCATCCCGGTGTTGGTGTGTGATAAGCTTGGTGATAGTCGATGCTGACACTGGATGAATACATGATCAAGTACTGTCCACACCATCTTGATGGCTGGCGTTACACAATAGTCCGGTTTTCGCATAGCTTCCTGCCGCACATTGCCGCATTGTGGAATGGTATATCCTCGCCGGTATTTCCAAACCAATATAACTTAGTCCTACAAAAAGCAAGTGTACCTCTCTTTCAGAGTCAAGCAACTCAACTTTGGTTCTTCTGGTATTGCAGGTGTCTATGGGCGTCGATGATCGCTCTTGTGATCCCGCTAAAAAAACATAACCGATAAAAAAACATGAGTGAAGCCGTTTTTAATTACTCATATAATTGTATCTGGAAAGTTTGTATAATTTAATGTTCACAATGATAGACAGCCCGAAGGAACTAGTGCTGAGCAAAATGTCTGTAGTCTACGGGCTTAGTAAACTTTATTCTCACATAACCGGCAGCACGTAGTCGAGTTCGTAAAACAAATGTATTTCATCACGGTCAGTCACGTAGTACGTAAAGCGTGAATGTTTATATTTGTATCTATACACGTAAAACGTGACTAGATCATACTGGCCGTAAAAGATTCCAGTATTATAATATTGTAACGTAAAAGATTTACGTTCCTACACACCGGTTTATTGTTGTTCAAAAAAAATACTACGAAAATTACATTTCATAAAACATACAAAGATTTCTTCTGTCAAATAAATATTTTAGGCGTAAATTTATTTCGCTATTCGTCACGTATAAAGATTAGTCAGACATTTTTACAAGTTACATTTTAGATAAACCTAAAATGAAAACAGTAAAGTAAAATTAAAAAACCAAAAGATTACAGAGTTCTATTGGGCGTGAAGTAAACAGATTTTTGTAGTATTTGCGCACATCATGCCTTTAAAAAAGTGTCTTTTTGAACTTTGACAAACTTGTACAGGAGACGTACGTACTGTTTGTTGATCTGTACACATGACACGGCGTTTTCTTTTCAGTGCTCTACCTCTAAAACGCCATTTTACAATCTAGGTTATGTCACAGTTGCATAGCTTTGCTCCCCTATCACAGGGGCATACAATTCTTAAAGCGAATATCGCAATTCATGCGGTAATTAAAGGAAAATAAGAGAGTATGTTGAACTTTATTTTTTTTTTATTTAAAATTCAATCAATTACAATTTTGCTTAAATTATGTTACAATACTTGGTGCCATGAAACATACAATGTTTATATCGGCACTGCACAGTTCGCTGTACGGTTACAGTTGGTTGCATATAGTTACACCGCGCAGAATACATTTTTAGCTCGATTCGGATTTACACAAAAGTAAGAGCTTAAATGCTGAAAGTAACAAAGATGCGATTCGATATTGTGTTGGTAAAGAGCTAATGTTTTCGTTTGTTTATAAAAAAATGAATTCGTATAACGGATTATTGTAACGTAAAATTTATTTTTACTATAAATAATGCTATTAGTATGAATTCTTGGAATCCAATCTAAAAACTTTTTATAAGAAATAAATGAACGCTTAACCACGATCCTATCCGATGCCAAATGTGGTCGATAGATGTTACGCGCTAGTTTAATAAATGCCAGTATTATTTTTTTTACTATAAATGGTGTTAAATATATATACATTATTGCGACTTATAGTTTGGCTAGTACATGATACAGCTAAAAATAGTAAGCTCATTTGTTTAGTTTTTCACGTTTATTACGGCACTCAAAACTTATCAGAACGTATAACATGTTATGACAATTTTATTAGACAGCTTACAAAGTTCGGACAAAATTATCCCTCTGGGTTATTACTTTGTAACACGTTATAAACGAGATAACACGCTAAACGTAAAAACATCAAAAGAATACCAATAGTGTCTAATCGATGTAGTGATAGTATTTTCAGGAAAATTTGATTTAATTTAAGAAGATATGTATCCTCTTTGGTAATTTTTTAACTGACCTTTGCTTTATACTGTTATGTATATTTGAAAAACTAATAAATAATACTGGAATCTGTTAAATCATTCCGAAAGAAAATTATTCATATGACGTCATATCCTTCTACATTGACTATTGAGAAACTTTTGCGAGGTCATGAGACACATGTTAAAGAATGGAATAAAAACTTTTGGTAATAGTTTATATCATTTTAAAAGATAAAATACTCTGAAAATCGAGTCAACATACAAGCTTTAATTATATAAACATGCGGAGACTTAATTAAAAGTAAATATTTTACGGCAGTGCGGAGAGATGTCTATAAAATAGGTTCACATTCTACAGGCTCGTTTCTCGACAACTATTCAAAATTATTTTTACAAATAATTTTATAAAATGCTATAAATTGAACCTGTTATTATATTGTATGTGAAATAAATATCAGAAATACTATTTGTTTCCATATTTTTTTTTTCGCGAGTTCTTTGTGTAATTATTTATGTATAGAAAATAATTAAACTCAAAATTAATTCAACTAAAGTGACATTATACTACTTATAAAACAGCTTTATCATATCAGCGAAATGCCGCCCACTGCTGAGCGTAGGCGTCCCCCAAAAATCGCCACGACGATCGGTTAAAATGGCTTAACTCACGTGTAAATCAGTATCGGTACCGACTAGTTACAAGCCCACTCTTAACTGAAAAATCTCACGAAAGTTTTAATGATTTAAATTGACATTGTCCATGAATTTAAAACTTACTATATTTATAAAAAAGTTTTGATAATTTAAAATGAATAAATAAAATTAATTTCCTTTGTTAATAGACTATTAAATGATAATAAAATAAACGAGCTCCCTCGCCCTGCAGCGAGCCTATTATTTAAATTAGGTTTGATCCCTTCGACGTTCTCTTATCTTCCAAATCTCCTTCACTGAAAAACCTAAGCTCCAATATTTTATTCATGTACCATTAAAGTACTGTGTCGTTTTAGATACAATTTTCGATAGAGTAAGTCATATAAAAATACATTTTATTTACTACTATCAAATAATAACTTGGGACCATTTATAGAGTAAGTACATTTCTACCATTTTATTAAAATGATCATATTACTGATGAAGGCCTACATAAAAAAAAAAACCTTTATGTAGGGCTTAAGGTAGGTATTTTATGACAATAAACGACGTTTCCACTTTGATTAGGGATTTAAGCCAGCTACACACCTTCTGTTTTAGCTGTACAATTTTAACAGTTTACTGTTCAGTTAAAATACAACGTGTATTGGAAAAAATTGATCTGTACAGTATAGCTGACAGTTATCATTTTGCCTACACACGTAAACATCTGGTAAAAATTCATCATCAAGTTTGGCTATTGAACAAACACTTTCAAAATTCAGTTCGGGCTTTGAGCTTTTTATTTTTATAAACCTTCAAGCTTTTGCCTGTTGATTATTTGTAATCTACTCAACTGCGGACTTTAGTAGAGGTCAGTTGCACCAGTAGCCTCCGAGCCCCGCGGGCCCACCCTCAAAACTTAATTCCCCGGCGGCCGAGCGCGTTCCATATTCATTAAAATAATCTACACTTTTAACGCTTAATTAAAACTTTTTGCGGGTAAATTACAAACTTCAATACCTGTATTCACTAACGCAACGACGTTGAACACAATAACATTGATGAACTCCTTACGAAACCAAATAATTAATTTACAATAAGTATTTACAAAGT
The DNA here is from genome assembly GCA_027563995.1 of Papilio gigon. Classification (NCBI taxonomy): domain Eukaryota; kingdom Metazoa; phylum Arthropoda; class Insecta; order Lepidoptera; family Papilionidae; genus Papilio; species Papilio gigon. Next base: position 3,360,593 of record JAODUI010000002.1, read on the forward strand.
TATTTCATTATGCGCGGTAAATTAATATTTCAAAGATAAACTGCGGCAACATATTATAATGAAAAGTAATTAAAGAAATGTACACCTAATATGCATGTTAGAATTGTTTTAAATCACATCTTTGAACACATCCTTCCTCACCTTGCTTGTTTAATATGTTACCTGTAAATCAAGCTAGTAGTTCAGAAAATATTTTAAGCATTCTAACGACTATCAATTAATTTCTCTCTTGATTTATCATTACTTGTTATTAAAAACAAGCCCTCGTAAATAGCCTATGCTTTATTCCAGACAACAAACTATATCTATGTCAAATTCCATTCAAACCCGTCAAGTCGTTTTAAAAGTACATGCATTCAACAAAATTTTTACATTTATGAAATAAGAGACATACGCATATTTATTGTTTGATGTGATGTCAGAATCATTTAAACTACCGCAATTCAATTATTACGCTTACAGGTAGAGTTAATAATATTATAAATGATTTTATAGACATGTTCAATTCAATAATTGTATTAATTAATATCACAATTTTGAATTGAGCAGGTCTATAATTTTTATTGGTCACTGCAATATGTATTCAATTTAGTAGACATGAAATGTATGAGTCCCGTTGAACTGATACAAAGGAGTTCTTATCGCACACAGAGGAAAAATGAAAGTCCAGCGAAATGCGGATAGCATGAAATATGTGAAATTTTGGTTAAAAATGCTGAATACTTCATATGAGTTCTGTTTGATAGCTTTAGGCATTCGTTTTCTGGGAGAGTTTTCATTTCATCTTTCATAAAGACAGAGATATAATGATATAAGTTATTAGAGTGTGACTTTATATTAAATATTATAATCGAATGAAACCATCAAAATAATACAGTATCTAAATAAAACTAAACTTAGGTAAATAAGTGTGTAGCTAAAGTAACTTAAATTTAAAATTGGAACGCATTCAGGCTAGAAGTAGTTGGACGTTACAATTGTTGGATACAAACAATACCACCTTTTTGAACTCGCGCACTTTTCTATTAATACATATGAACAATCACACACGTACAGACACACACACTCAATGCAAGTACACTCATACATACTCTAAATAAGTACGATTATAAATTTTGATAATTGTTTTTTTTTGTTTTCTAAGTAAATCATGTTTTACAATGTTTTATTTTATTTTCTTAACTAAGGCTAAAAGAAAAAAACATGGAAGACTGAAGCCTCCAACCATAAGTGCCAATAGTAACTTGAATGGAAGCCCCAAAAACTGATCAAATAATGTCATTCTTTTGGATTAATCAATCATTATTCATTTTCATTTTTAATATTTACCCATTACATTATTTCTTCCTGAATCGGTATCTTCTTTTAGTTCTACATCTCTTTCTGAACCTTCGATTGCTCCAGCAACTTTTTTTATATTAGGTTATCTGTGACTACAGTCTCCCGATTTACCGTGGCAATAGTCAACCTGTTTGGATTTACGTCTATCCATTAGAGTTTTAGTCTACCAAAATTTTGACTTTACTTTCATTTTGCTCACAATAAAATCACGAGATGCATTCTAACAGATATAATATAATTATTTCAGTGAGAAAAGATAAACAAGAAAAGCAATTAAATTATACGCATCACGTTTCCTGACGGCCAACACGATGTTATTAAAGACGCAAAATTATTTTATCATTTCATTCTCCTGCATGTTTCGAAAGAAATGTTTTTTTTTACAAATTAATTAATGAAACATTATTAATGTCTATCAATTATTACAGATTTGATTCAATTTTTATAATATCTCAATTATATAGCAATAGACAATAATAGAAAATAAAACAAATAAAAATATTTACATACCTGTATATAACAAGAACCTACATTAAAAGTTATTTAAAAAAAAAACAATTAATAAATCCTCCTCGCTATAATATTCTTTCTAAAAAATTCGTCAATCTGACATATAAAAAGAAACAAATATCGTAATAAAATTAAGAATAAATTAAAACGAACTCTTTGTACAAATGAAACAAAATTCTTTTCTTTATATGTATATATTTTGTATGCAATGGCAGAGTGTTCACGTTTCATAGGTAACTAGACTAACAATAAAAATATACGTAAGACAGCTATAGTTCATATGAATTGTATCCGACACGAAAAATAACTTTGTGGTGACATAATCCAGGCATCAACTAAGTGATACTTAAATACATTAGTGTTATATTAGACGTACATTTTATATTTTCTCTGAGAGTAAAAATTCATACCGTAATAACAGCGAAACATTAAAGATACGCTGGTAGCTGAAAATGTTGGTCTCCCTTTACATTGTCATAATTCATTTCACCTTTATCTGATTTTGCACTTTTAAATTATATGACGTACTATTTAACATGTTTATCAAAATATGTAATAAACCAAAAAAAAATAATATGAATTGACCTGAACTTAAAATTCGGCATACCAAATAACAATGTAACTGAAAGTAACTTAGTTAGTAATAAATGTTCCACTTATATGTTGAACTAGAAAACCAAGCTGGAGCTTACTTAAAGTTCGGGCTTAGTAGGTTTTGCGAGGCTGCAGAAACAACTAGGCAGCTGAAACTAACTCCGGCCACCCTTGCTATTTCCGGGTAATTAACAAATGAAACTATTTCGTTTCTATTTTACATACTGAAATATTACTGGCCAACTTTTCTTTTAGTTTTTTTTTATTTTGACAATTACTATTGTGTTCACATTAATTTATAAAAATACTTCTACATCTAATTTGACTTTATACCTATTTAGGTAACCAAGAATAGGGCCAACGACTAGCAGAAACTCCGAAGTGATCGACGCCCACGGACATCCGCAACAATAGGCGGAACTTTCGGATAGTGTATTACTATCCGAAAGGCCCCTGTAGTGTTGCAGCGTGCCAGGCCCCATCATAACGTCCTGAATAGAACAGCATATTACTGAAGTAATGACTAAACTGTTACATGCCTTAAAAAGATATAGAGTGGATAAATTATAAATAAATGTAGTGTAGGATATCTAAAAATATTATAATCCAAGTTAACCAGAAGCAGTTGTTGATTGCGTTATCAATGTTATCGTAGCAGTTACCCGGCCATTAAGTCCCGTCCCGTCCGCACCTCGTAACTCGAACCGTATCGGGAGCAGCCGGCCAGACGCAGTGAAACCGAACGTTAAACTGATTCATCCATTACACATTCATCCGACATCGCTATCTCTACGAACAAGTATTAAGGTATTGGGGGAAGTGTTAAACTATGCCACGGCTAGTGTTCCAATTCTTATTGACTTTAGTTAAGTCTACTTAAGAGGTATTCACATATTTGTATAAATTTCAAAGATTTGACAACATAAAGGTATAATTGTATACGATTACCATTTTGCTATGTCGATAAATGATTAATTTCATTAATATTAAACTTACAATCTTAGATTTACTTTATTACATTTTTAGAATGCTTTTTAAACAGATTTGTAAGTCTATTGGAATAGCAAATTGTTCTCTAGAAGTGTCATTATTGTTACATAAGGTCTTTATTGTATCTTTCAAAATGTTATACCCTACAAAAAAGATATCGTCGTAATAGTGTTATTATAAATAATTTTACTTATTAAAGTTCACGCAAAAAATTTGTCGATACAAATATCAAATTATAGTTACGTTGCCGGCACAAAAAAACATTAAATACAAAAAAAAAAATAGTATAGTATAGTTATATAAGTAGATATAAATTTAAATACAGGAACTCAGAACTGAATATGTAAATATAAATAGAGCAAAAAAGAGCACGGTCCGCGAGTCTGTAGAGGCATAAAATTATTAATAAAAAAACATATATCAACTTATTGAATTAAGTGTAGCAAACTACTTGAATCATTATTTATCACAATTCTCAGGAAATTAATATAATTTAATATTCAGAAAGTAGAAGAAGTAATTTGCCTTTTAATTTCAATATTAACATCTAAACCTAAAACGTCTTTGACCCGATAAAAAATACATATTAAGTAATTCAACAAAAAGGATAAAATTCAATAAAACGTCTAGAGTTCGTGTAAATTTAATTGCGGAAAATCTATTGGAGAGCAATTTCGACGTGAATTAACTTAAAGTTGGGTGTTCTTCTTAATTGCATTTCTTTCCGTTACAATTACAGACTTTAACTCGTTCCCTAGTGCTCTAATAAAATAAAACTGTACAGAATGAATCAGGGACAATTCAAATTATTTAAGTTACTTTAATTCATTTGTTTCAATAACATTGTATTCACATGTATTTACATAAAAGCAAAAGAAATACACAAATTGCCATTGTTTTGTTCATAAAAGTACGATTGCCAATTTTTTATAAGAGAAGAGGGCAAAGAAGCGGCAAGATTACAAACGTGGTCGTTGAAGCCCACGGCCATGCGCAACACTAGAGGAGCAGATGCGACTTATGTGCCATCTTTCGACTACACGGATATTGATTTACCTCTAGTGCATTACCTTATTATCCTCGTCATTTCAACCTAATTAAAAATACAAAAGCTGTATTACGTCTATGATACTAAGGGACATCATTCTTGTAACGGGAATACTTGGATAGCTACCAAAATGTTATCATCAATAAATTAGTAACCGTACTCCTTTAACCACAATCAAAAAACGATAATCTGTGTAAACGGTTAAGCCTTTGCTCAAACCGCTACAATAAATTCTCTCCGCCAAGACATACTCTAATCCGATCCATACAAAAGAGTAACGATGCGTAATTTTTATTCTCATTTCATTTGAAGGACCAAAGTTTGTAATAATAATTGAGGCAGTCCTATGTCCAGGATAGTGCAGACAAAGGCTGACGATGACAATGCCATCTTGTCTATTTATAACATGACTTACATTTCGTCTTCTAATTAGACAAACACTCGTTTTCAAAATGTCCACAAACTTAACGTCAAAGTTCAGTATATGTTAGCAATCGTTAAATGTTTCATTTGTACCTGACAATTCGTCCGTACATTTTTCCGTTCAATTTAAAAGTTGTGCAAACGTGATCCAGCCAAACGCTAGTCCGACATTTGTTAAATCAAACAGTCAATATCACATACAAATAATAAAACCAATTAAGTAATAAAATATTGACGTGTAAAATAGCTAGAAAAAACATTTCAGCTAAGCAATTATTTTGATTGACAGTTTATTTTATCAATAGATTTTGTTATCAACTAAATTTTAAAAGAAAATATTGACATGTAGAATTAAATATATTTTATTATACAGATATGCGAACTGACGTTTTGCAATAATAAATAGTTATGAAAAATAAACGTGAGTTCAAAATGAAAAAGAATTAGGTTGGCAATAGGCCTCACATCATCACACAAATAGTTATTCAAATTCTAGTAATTCTACAACTGACACTTATCGAGTCAAGAAAGGTCAATGTAGTCAATTAATGGTACCTAAATACTATGTTAGTGATACTTAAGTAACAAACTATACTATACTTACTACTCAGATTTCACTACCGCAGAACTAGCTATAGTCGTAATATTACTTCACTGTACATGTTTTTGACGGTTTTATTAAATTTTATAAATCGTTTATGTTATCTTAAACGTAAAATTTAAAACAATTTCCGCAAATATATTGAATGTAAGGGATAAGAAAATTAAAGTTTACGCTTGGCTTTATTCCACGGGAAATACGTTCTAAGATGAAAGAAGACAGATCGTGAACAGTAGTGAACAGAATTCACAATGAGATTGACCATGTATCACCCCAATGCTGCAGACCGCTAGTGAATATGCGTCCGAAATACATATAACAAATGATCCATCACACGTATAGAAATATTTTTTACTACCAAATAAACGTCTGTCAGTGTATTTTAACATAATTCTAGACCTCTAAACGACAGACAGAGTACAACAATATTTTAGGTCTGACATTTAGATCCTAATTAATCATACACTTACAACAGCAACAGCAGGAGTATTACAAGTAACAAATTGATCATTCCTAAGTATACCAATGTTTATGGCATGTAATTCGCTTTATATCGTCCCTACATTAATTAATAAACTTGTTCCCAATGTAAAAAAAAATTATTAATTATAAAAACTTAAAAACTGTACTAAAAACAATCTTAGCTTATCTACTACTAATGATATTAAAAGTTAAGTTAGTAAATAAATCTATTAAAAAATTAATTTCGCCTCCTGTATATGTGGGTATAAGCAACCTCACCAAGTTTAAAGAAAATTGTTGTGTGTTAGTTTCTATAATTTGGTGGCGTGGATTGGAGGCACTTTTCATTTATGTACATTGGTAGTTTGTGTATCTTATATATAAATGAATAAAAGACATGATTAATATAACGAAGGAAATTTATTTATTTTTATTTATTTATAAGATACACAAAATACCAATGTACATTAGCGAAAAGTGCCTCTAATCCCATTTCGGGCTTGTGTAGGCACTTTAGTACCACGCCAAATAAATTATATTTTTAATGGTAATTATAATCTATTATAACTGTAACCAAAGTTTCGTAATAATATTTTGTTGAGGTGATATCGTACGGCGAAAAGAATAAACAAACATGTGAACATACTTAAATAATATTTGCGCTGTAACATTGTGTTTTTTTAAGCAAAACCATTCGGACAACACAAATGGATATTGCAAAATGGTTCTGTCGAAATAGTAAAACTAACAAACTGAAGCCAACAATAACCGATCTAGTGAACCGAGAGGTTATTCCCTGACCCTCAATTTCGGATCGCCTATACATTCGACAAACAAAATTGGAAATCGACTCGTCCGGGCAACAATTGTAATGCCGGAAAAAGTGTCATCCTGTATCACCGGAAAGGCGCTCAATCGGATAAATATCATGATATATAGATAATCAAAGTACCATTTCTATTATAGAAAATTAATTGCGTACACAATGTATATCAATTCCTCGTGTTTTTTATATATTTATGCACTTAACTAATATTCATCTCGTAATAAAGATAGGTAACTACGACGGCCATCATGCTGATAATTAATTTTATAACATTAATGTATACCCAAAAATGAAGGATATTGAATCATTGAAAACTTTTTTGTGTTTAAATAAATACGAATTTAAAAGCAAATTGATAAAACATTTAACGTTTTGGCCGTGTCGGCTTGACGAGCTTAAACTATTGAATCGCTTTTAATATGGCTTTCACCTTTTAGAAGCCTATGAAATAGTGTGAAAAGTATGCTTTTAAGCTTTAAAGTATAACAACATGTACGAGGTTTATGCAAAGTTTACATTGTGAAGCTTTCACTGAACAACTTTTTTTTTATATTTTTGATATCTGCACGCATAGTAACATCAAAAGGTTATTGCGCCCTTATCAACTCCTCGTCCACTCGGTATGGCCTCGGGTTATAATTTCACTTTAAAAATAATCTACGATCATTTAAAAAAACAAATTTTATATATATAATACAAAGATTAATGTGATTTTAAAAAGAGTCGTCTATTGGTTGAGGTAGTTAATAGAAAACTAAATACGTATTCGAAATAATAGTAATACGACCTTTTTACAGTTGAAGTAGAAGTTTTTCTGTGAGTTGACCGCGGGAGTAGGCCGACAAGCAATATCCGGCTGCTCCATTATTTACCTCATTGCGGAATCGAGAAGCGCTGCCTCCGATGTAAGTTATTCCCTCTTTGGCTTCGATGTCGATTTCTTGGAAACTTCACTTCTAGCCGCTTTTCCTCGTTCTTGGTAAGTATTAAGTAAATAAAAACAAAACAACATCACGAACGTAGACTAATGAGGTGGTCAAAGAGAGACCGTTTGAAGATGGAATTTAAAATGTTCTTTTTTTTGTCGAAATTGCGTATCCTTAAAAATTGTTACCTAGATTTAATAATAAAAAAAAAACAAAGAGTGGACAAGAAAACGAGTTGCAGATGCATTGCTTACCATAATGTTAATAACAGACTATACAAAATAGTGAATATGGAGATATCGTTATATTAATAAGTGAGGTGAAAACTTCATACCCTTTTAAGGAAATTGCGCGAAGTGATGAACGACAAATTTGCTCATTTCAAGTTAAAAATAAAAGAAAAAAGTTTCTAATTTCTATTGTTTGAATTTCGAACAATATGCGAACGTTAATAATTTATGTATTGCATAACTTTGTTCCAGATTATGTTCCTATAAAATTTAAATTGGAATTTCTAAATAAATTTCCAATACAACTTGTGTAGGTAGGTTTTTGTTTCTCACATCAAAGCCTAACATATTAGAAAGCGTATAGGTGATTTGATGTATATGTCGTCGGAAAATTTAATCCCAAAAGGTATACCCTTCGGGTTGGAAAATCCGCTGGCTGCTGGCGTGTATAAAACTTTTCCGTAATCAAAATTCTCAAGTTGAATAGCCGACCCCAATTGAAACTGAGTACAGGTTAAGCAAACACTGTGATACCTATACTTTTTTTTAATCTATATTTAACAACAACAAACGCCTCAGATGCGATCAGATAAATGGTCATTAAAAACGTACATAAGGTTAGTCTCTAAGTAGCGATTTCTATTAATACAAGATTGCATATATCTTTTCTTTTTTATGGTAACCTTTATCCTAGTCGAAGATACAATCAATGACATCCTATATATTACAATATGAATAAATACGCTTTGGTTTTAGTGTTACTGGCCACTAAATTCTCTTGTGTAATTAAAATACATTTTTGTTTATGAATTCCAAGTTTAAATTATTTAGAAACGTAGTTGTATCAACAAGCGTCGAGTATTGTCAAGAGGAAAGTAGCCCCGTTTTCTTTATCATCAGATTTCTCAGCGGGACGGAAGTTCGAATGAATAGTCAATTTACATAACGAGCAGAGCGCCTGCCGTTTGTTGCAGATAACCTTTAGCAATATAAAATGAACTGAAAGCCTGTTTAACTAATCTGGAATTGTGAAGTCTGAAAACAATCTTTGCCGAATCTCTATTACAGTTTGTTTGCCAAAACACGTCTACAAAAATCAATAGGAAATCCGTCTTATTCCGTTTTAAAATCGAGAGAAATGAAACGCTAACAGAAAAGGTAATCAAGAGGTCAAATCCTGCCATTTGGATATTGTAATAGATAGCGCACTTCTGCCCTTAGTTCGAATAGTACAAGAAACAATAAGTAATTAAATTATTAAAACTTTGGTGAGACATTTCACTACACTACATATAAAAAAGCTTAAGAGGCTGAAAGGATACAAGCTAAAGGCTTAAAAGGCTATAACAAGAGCCCACGATGGGCTCAAAACTAGTCGACACCAACACGGATTTGCGTGTGAGTTAAGCCGTTTTTATGAGAAGTGTAAATAATAAGTCAGTAAGAAAAATATGCAAATATTAAAAGTAAAGAAATCATTATGTGCTTTGTAACGTGTTTCGTAAATAGAATCTTTCTTTTAGGTAGTTTGTATGTTGTCGCCCGTCACAGGGATATCGTTGCATTTATATAATAATTTATTAATATAATATGAACTTACGTTTCTTTCTGTGTTATTACTATTATTTATATGATTTTAAATCGGTGAATGTTGTTCGTTAAGATTTTTAAAGAAAATTATGTACTGTAAATGTGTGATTCACTTTAAAATATTCCAAATTCATGCGTATTATCCTCGTGAAATTACACTTTCAATGTAAATTGTGCTAGAGTTTTCTCTTCACTATGTCTTTTCCAGGCTGTGTTGATGCCGCATTATTAAAATTCGTAGAAAATGTTTATATACCGAGAGCTGTTAGAAGTTTAGGCTTTCGGGGCACAATGTAAAAACAGAGAAAAGATGATGACTTTGTACGAGCTGTAATCACAACTTCTCTCGAGTTCTCGCTTTCCACAGGTGTCACCAGCGCATCAGATTTCGTTCTCTAAAATAACCTATCATTATTTTTTACAGTTGTATGCCTTCCGAATCATGTCACTGTTTACACAATTCAATTCTTTGTTGTGTGATATTGAATAATTCTCAGTTCAACTACGAACTTTAAAATCTAAAATTGTGGACCGAATTATAAAAATGCACTATCCTATCTATAAGCAAAACTACTGAAACGTTAAGATTTACAGATTTTAATGTTTATTCTAAAATCAACAATCCGAGTGAAGCTATCCAAGGACAAACACGGAATGACTCGTTAGCTCGTTGTCGGTAATGGGGTCAACCTCGCTAACCTCAACTGAAGTAAGCTGTTATTTTAAGGAAGATTTGTTAGAGAAGGTTTACTTTGTAAAGATTTCATTTCCAGTATTATTAGGATACGACATATAGATATACATCTCTTTGAATATTAGTAAAATATTTATGAATGGAAAGGTAGGTGTTAAGAAAGTACTTTTAATAAAAATTGTAGTTAAATAAAAAAGCAATATAAATTCAACAGACGCCTCCCTCATATATATCAAATACATTTTTAAGTAACATTTTTCACAAGTCATCCACAATTAGTGACAATAAATATAAAACTTAAAGATGGCGTGACTATATCATTTCCAAAATCACTAAAAAAAAACATATTCAGATTATCTATAAAACCATTTAGAGCAGTACAATAAATCTAAAAGAGGAATATATTTTCATGTCAAGAACCGTTTTCCCATAAAATAAGGCGAGGGTGTTGCGAAGTGGGAGGCGCTCCTGAAGAGGGATGTGAATACAACAAAAAAAAAGGCTAAGATTTATTTTATTTTCAACCTTCTTACATCGAAATTAACAACTTTCTTTTTAATATCTCGCACAAGAATATTGCCAAGTGATGTCACTTAAATTGAAATCTTGTAAGGATTCCTTTTGAACCATTTTTTTTACGACTCTGTACGTAGGTCATCGACAGCCAATGTAAGTAAAAAATACCTAAAGGTTGACAATTTTTATGCAACAAATGAAAATACAATAGATGGCGCTGGCGTTGTCAATCGTCCTTTCAAACTCAATCTAACACTCTCTGGTCCTATGAAATTGAAACTCAAAACACATATAGACCTTTATGTAACTAAACTGTCATCATAATAGCCATATCACATAAAGCTCCCATAGTCTAGTAGTTTAGCGTATGGAATTCCGATCACGTGGTCGAGAGTTCGAATCCAGCCATTAGACTACTGTAGTACTATATATATAGTAGTACTATATCCTAGCACAAGATTAGAGCTTAATTAGCCTGATAAAATCATATTAGTAAATAAACGAAAATCTGCTTTGTTATTAAAAAAAAAATGAAAAAACAAAAACGTTTAAACAAAACGTCTGTACCAATAACTAAATTTAAACATTAAAACATCTTCATTCAAGATTCACGGAGCTTCGACTGAAGTCGGATAAACACAGTTTGGTGATTTTGATCACAGAAAAGTTTTTATAAACGGCAGCAGTCGGATTTTGCGATTCGGAAGGAAATCCTTTAGGAATTGAACTCCGTAAGGTTGTCATACATATCAACTCGTCTGTAAGCTTGCCATCTGTATAACGTCTGTATCGGATTCTAGACAAATGATGTTGGAATAGTAATGATTTCTTGACTCTAAATGTATTATAAACTACCATCTTACAATAATAAATATACAAAGAATTAGAAATTGTTTTAACGCTTAGTAAGTTTCCAATTATAAATGAGAATGTTTTTAGTTTTTATTAAAGATTTTTCTCGAGACAAATACTTTGTGCAAATTACGAAATTTTTACATTCTAATATTCTCGACAGGGTGATAAAAAATTTGTGCGGAAAACTGTAAGAAATTACATTATCATGATTTGAATTTGATTTGAGGAAAATATTTCATGAAGTTCGTAACGCGATATCGTTCTTGCTTATGAGAGATTTTACGAATTTGTAATTTTTTTCAAACAATGCTAAAGATAGTACAGATGTTGGATGCGGGTGGCACAGGACCGGTCATCATGGCAATCGATGAGGGAGACCTACGCTCACCACTGGACCACATTAGGCTGATAATGATTAAGTAAATATGATGGTGATGAAATATAGTAATGGGACATCGACAACGTTACTATGACGTCCTATTTAGTGCACGTTCAATTTAATAGTCGTAACGATTGTAGCAAAATTATGTTATGTTATGCGAAGAGATGATGAGAATATAAACAAGACGGTGATGAGATTGAATGTACGATGGCTATAAAGGTAGAGGAAGGCCGAAGATGGTGTGGATGGATTGTGTGAAAGAGGATATGCGTAGGAAATATGTGAGTTCAAATATGACAGCTGACAGAGATGTATAGAAGAGTAGTACTGTGCCGACCCTCCACAATGAAAAGGGCAGGTTGATGATAATTATGAATGATTGAAGCAAAGTTCTCGATAAGTTTCTAAAAATGTAATAATAATTCATTTCGTCCGTGGTCTTCGTGTTTGGTACGTATTTTATCTGTGTCAATAAATGGCCAAAACAAATATGAATTAAAGTTAATTGTCACGACAAATAAATTTTACGAACACAAACACAAGCTCGTTTACATTAATAACTTACTTCAGCGGGCAAACATTAAAGGGTAAATATTGAAGTTGAAATATTTTCCGTACAAATGTTATCGTGTTAAAGTTCCCAAATAAAATTAAATTATTACTGATGTCCATGAGCGTCGAATCTAATAGTATTAGACGATACGCGGCTGGTTTGCCCCCTTCTCTTATAAAAAAAAATAGTTATATGAAAATTGTTTATTAATTATTAGAAAAAATGTTCACCGTTAAGTATCGAAGATTATTGACAATTTTTTTATAACACGTCTTTTATAAAGTTTACATTTTATCACGTTCGCTGCGAAACGAGGTCTAAATCATCCCTAATGCAACTTCCCTGGGGTGCCGCAAGGAAAAAGGTGTACTTCTCTATGGTGCGATGGGTATTACTCTGTTAAAGGAGGTAGGGTCTAATGGACCGCGTTTCGTACTAACGTCTAGTCAAGTAGCGGGTCGATAACATCTCGTACCGCAAGGACGGAAAGTACGCAAAAATTGGTACCCAAGCGAACGTGTTAAAAGCATATGTAAATTGAAATATTATTTAAACCCTTTGCTATGCAGATCCGTCTTAAAATATTATATTCACTTTTCAGTGTCTGTAAATGACTGAAAAATGTGAAATTAACTACGACTGTAATTCGGTGATTTTACCGTATCTTACATTTGATTTAGATGTCCGGTGTAATGAAATGCAAATGCTTTTAAACGCCGAGGCTCGCGATAAAAACTGAGAATGAATTGCGGGTGAAACAAACTTGTCCGGTTTGCGTTACATTTGTACGCGTTTAAATAGAAGTTATCATTTATTTTTTTATTTACTCTATTCTTTTATTATTTCATTCAATAAGAGCAGTTCTTTTAAACCGCTTTTGATTGTTTATAATTTTTGTGCATTGTTATTAAGAAATTACATTAATTTTAAATTGGACGTAATTAAAATAATTTAATTTTTCAAAAAGCTTTTTAAAATAGCAAATTTGCAACTACAACTTTTTGCAGGTAACAAAACGTTTTAACTTTATAATTAAAAAATTATTATCGAATATTATGTAAAAGACAATTAAAAATAATTTCATTACATTGTGCCCAGTCATTCTATATTAACGCTTGCAATCATATTATTGATTTCAAAATACAACTGACAATTATTTAACCATGTCGTTAATTGTATGTTTCAAATTATAGAAAATTTATGAACCAGATAGTGGAGGCGTTAGTGCGCCAAATCACAGGGCGTAGGTTAACAAATTCCACCAACATTTTGCTAGGTACGATTTTTTTGGGTACATTTTTTTTGTCGTTACAAACTTTTGTCAATTTTGGTGTAACGAACATTTAAAAAAAGTTAAATTTAATATCTAAACAAGCCCGGTGAGAGTACAGAAGTGTAGGAATAAACTAAACAATTTTGCACCGAAATTTCATCTCAAAGACTTGTCAAACACAATATGTCTTTTAATATGTGTGTCAATACTGTGGAATTACAAATTTTAAATAAATTTCGATTGCTTTGTAATCAAATTAAATGTATTTAAAAAAGTACATGTTAAGAAGCTCCAATAGCCTAATGGTTATGGGTACGGACTACCGATCTAGAGGTCGTGGGATCGAATCCCGCCATTGCACTATTGTCGTGAACAATATCCTAACACTAGCTCAAGCTTACAAGGAATGGTCACAAAAAATATTAGTAAATTAACAAAAATCAACTTATAACTAAAAAAAAAACTGCCGCCTGCTGATGATTTTTATTTTGAATGTTTAAGTACTTAAATTGATGACACAAACATGTCTGCTTTTAATAACACAGTGATTACAGTTCTATAAAGATTCTAGTTTACATAGTTTAGTTACAACTTATTTCCATTGAATCGGACTGTACAGTATAACGTAATTATAGAAGTCAAGATAACATAATATTTGAATAAAAAATAATCTCGTACAGCTGTTGAATCGGCGACGGGCGGGTTCAGCAAACATCACGTGAATATCAAATTGTAACCTAACGTTAGGATCTGTTTCCTAAGATAATTGCATTAATTACAAAAAAAAAATCTTACGGAGTCATTTCAAAATATTGCCGTACTGTAGTATCATCCCGGAGTAGAAAGGTCATCTGGCGGGCACGTGGTAATCAATTTTTTTTTTGTGAAACAAATGTTTTCTAATTTATTGAACAATATTCGGCGCTGTTTGGTACCTTTGTCTATATTTGTTGAGTATATCTATTGAGAGTTTGACATTATAAGAAACACCGTGGTGACTGGAATCAATGTTGCGCTCGTTTTTATTGTTTTTTTATGAAGTACATAGTAATAACTTTGTAAAGACAAAGTCGTTCCTATCTATCAATCCTACTTCCAAATTGAAAAATAACTGCCGTGTTATATTAGACCATTATTTATGCGAGTGTGCAATGAGTTTGGGCAATTTCATTAGAGGGTATGACGCGTATAAGCTATTCATTTTCATTAGAGTGGGTATGGACGTTGTTAACGCATAGAGCGAAGTGATGTAGGCCATTACAACTCAAAGCGGATATTACTCTTGCTTTTGCTTTTCGTGACTCGTCTAATGCGACTTCAAATGTCATTAACAGCCTTATACGACATTGCCCAAAGCTAATATAACTAAATAAAATTATTAGATGAGTACTTAGTGCAAAATAATCAAGAGTTACTGATGCGTAATTTATTACGAGACCGCTCAGAAGGTTAATTAAGACTTTCGTGTGACATTTCACTATACTAATAATGAAAACGGCTTAAACCACGTACAAATTGATGTCGGTACCGACTAGTTCCGGACTAGTACTATGGTATCAATCTCACTCACACCGACCGATTGCACTTCTCACTCAGTCACACCGACACCGATTTCCACCCTTTTTATAAGTAGTATATACTTAAAAGGTTAGGAACATTTCTATAATATTGTAAAGAAGGCATCAAAAATTGTACATTTTCGTATTTATGTAAATTTAATTGTGATACATAATTAAGAAAAGGACTATTCATAGGTGGGACTGTAAAATTGTTAAACATCAGTCATGTTATACAGATTTTAAACAAAGGCTTTTACACAGATAACATAATCAAATTTTAACAAAAAAAAAAGTTCTACCAATATTCATCCGGGAAACGATTCGAAAAGTCATTTCAATTTTCTAAACTGAAAATTTCTAAGCGAAAAGATGTACGAAAGATGAGTACAACGGAGGCGGAAAATAAATTGAGTGTAACGCGAAGTATCGTTCATGTTATATTTTCCTTGCCTAAAATTTTTACATCATTTTTCAAGAAATATAATATTTTATCGAACTTACATTATCGTTATGTACTCTATTCTTAGCAAACCTTTATTATTACATTGTAGAACCTAACGTTTATAATGTAAGACTATATTTGGCGTGGGGTAATAAAATAAGAAACAAGAATTTTAAACGTAACAGTTTAAAAATAAATTCACCAACTCAATGGGCTTTTTACCACCAGCAATTGCCTGGTCACTCAATCAGTGTCGAGTATGGTAAAGCCCTGATAATGCACCGCTTCCCGTAAGCAAGTTAGACCGTTACGACCGATAGTTAAGCAACGTGAAAGCGAGTCAGTACGCTCTAATGTCACTAATTGAAAATCGTTGCGTGTTCCTTCCGATGATCGAATTCCCGGTATGCCCCGAAATTCAAATTCATTGTATGAACCACAGTGCAACTGTGTGTGCCTATATATAATAATCCGTGTTAATAGGGTGCATAAATTATATATATACTTGTATAACATTTACAAATAACTTTTTCAAATGAAATACAACCTACCTTATGTGGTTACAGGAAAGTGGAAACACAAATGTTGAAAAGTTCAGTTGGTCTTGTTACAGGAAAGCGTTTTATGTGGGTGGGAGCCATAGAATGATTACGGTCCAAGCTCAAACGAGCCAATTTCTATTCCAATTCCCGGTTCCTATTTACTCTTTTGCTGTTTGTAATATCGGTGTAATCAAAATGTTTCATTTGCTTCGTTTACTTTTTTATGTTTCACATATTAGTTTGTTAATTGTTACGTAACCATACGTTGGTTTTTGTTTATTAAAAACGTTATCAGATTTTTTTCTAATTAACTATTTTTTTATAACACTTCCAGTAAGCTCTGAAAGTGGTATATGTTAGGGTTTTGGACAATAATCGTAAGGCGGGAGTCGAACTCTCGACCACTTGATCGGAAATCCGTACTCCTAAATATTTGACTATTGTTTAAATATAGTTACTCATCAAATGTAATTAATTTAAATTTATTTGGCGCTATTTATATAATTATGTACGACATAATTAGTTCGTTAAAATAAGAAAAACGAGAAACTCCAAAATGTATATCTATAATCTCTACTCACCCTTCTACGTTGCAGGTGAGTGGGATTCTTTATATTATAATGGTACAATTATTTTTTATTTGAATACCGCAGGTACCCCCATCACCGTTATGGCTTAATCAAAAATGATAAGTTAGATAATATTAAGTGAAAATGAACCGCAGCTGCTCCCTTCCTAATGGAACTGGCTCAAAGGAAGAACAATGGAAGTATTCAAATGGTACTTAAAAATAAACACACTGTTTTTATTTTCGAATCCCAAGTAAAGCTCAAGACCTTATAAGGATGCTTTAAAGTAGGCATAAAAACTGATTATATCACCCGCGATATCGTTCTATTGGAATTTATAAAACAAAACATCAATAGCAAACGATACCCTATTCCGGACCTATATATATGTCAAATTTCATTTAAAGCTCTCAGAATGATTGTCTATGTCTCAGTCAATCCTAAAAAGTTCCGATCCCCGAGTATATTAACGAAAACTTAGGTTAAACTATTAAAACTTTCGTGAGACATTTCACTATACTACTTATAAAACGGCTTAATTCACGTGTAAATTGGTGTCAGTACCGACTAGTTTTGAGCCCATCGGGGACTCATCTTCAGGGTGAGTAGGAACGGTACTATA
>JAODUI010000002.1:3378240-3411730 GCA_027563995.1 Papilio gigon
GTGTCACGTGAAATTCATGCTGCCGCGACGCCCACAATGATAGAGGGAGGGAGTTAAAAAAAAAAAGAAAAAGAAAAAAAAAATTGTATCGTATTCTCGAAGTGTTATTCTGGTTTATTCTGTTTTTTCAAAGGCAATAGCATCTGGTTATCCAATACCAAGGTCTTTCGCATTCGCAGTCACACTGACAACTTGCTGACATGCTTGCTTAAACTTAGCATCCACTCTGCGACTCAACTTAAACTACTTTAGTTTTAACACGAACTCAAACATTACGAATTAATTAAAATTTGAACAGATTCGACTGCTCGCATTCTTTGCAATATTATTTAAAGTAGAGTTTCAATCGAGAATTTTTCGAATATGTTACACCAATATTATTTTTTTTTATCATCAGCTTTTGGACTCTGCTGGACAAAGGGCTTGCCCAAAGCCGGCCACAGTAGTTTTTTTTTTGTATTTAAACTCACTGGATTAAATAGTTAGAATAATCATAGTGTATTGTGTTTATGTGTATTGAGTGTATAGTGCATACGAGTTTGAGTTATTGCGTTTAACATTTACATACAATAAAATTAAATCATGTTTCGATATATTGATGTATTTGCGTTGCTTCTAAGGCAAAAAAAATAGTTTTTAATTTTGACTATCTGTCAGCTAGACCGCGTTTTTTCTAGGTAATCTCCGAAACGGCTGGACCGATTTTGACGGGACTTTTACTCGAAAGGTGGCTGATGCAAGCGAGAGTATTATAGCCTAATTTATCTATAATTTGAAGTTAACGAAGTCGTGACGAGCCGCTTATCCTAACTTAATTTACTGGTGTACCAATTTAAGTACATAAAGATTTTTTTTTGTAAGATTCACGTGGGCAACGGACCGCGAACGCGCTACACTACCAATGTTGATCATCCTGAAGAAGAGCAACCGATGGGCTTGAAACTAGTCGGTACCGACACGGATTTACACGTGAGTTAAACCGTTTTTATAAGTAGTATATTTGTTTTCTCATATTTCGTAGCCTTATGATTGATTATTGAAATTTCTGTTGGCGTATTTCAATTTAATTCAGCGGCAGGTGATTTTAAATATTTATGTTCTGTTCGGTCGGCAGATCAATCAATTTACCAAAGTTATTCATTAGATAAAGTTTCAAATTTATTTTGTGTTACATTGTCTAAATTATTTTACAGTTGACAGGAGGATAATATATTTTGATGTATAAAAACATGTTTTGTATAATCAGTTTTAACTGTACATTTAAGTTAAAACTGAATAGGTAGTTTTGATTTCATCTATTTTGATGAGTGAGGTTTTGTCCGATTTTTTTTACTCCAGATTTTTTTTTGTGAAATCTAAACTAACGCTTGACCACGATCCCAACTGAAGCCAAGTCATGATATTGTCCAAATATTGTACGTGATAGTTTAGTAAGAGCCTATTCACTTTACTCACACATTCTTATGTTTATATAATCACCAAAGTTTCATCTTATCTATGTTCTATGTGAGCTTAAAGTTTATTATAAAATGTTTAATTACGTATTCAATTGAACTTTGAATTCTTTATGAAATAAATAGGTACTCTAGCGAAGGCTTTATATGTTCATAGTTCCGGGGAGTCCCATATTAATGTAGCTACATTGTAAGAGACGAAGCTAATCACAACTTCCGGTCTGATTAAGCAAAACTACAAATTCCTAACGATACCACTCCGGGGAGACATTTCCCTTAATCTCCAACAATTTAAACTACAACAGTTTGGCAATAGTTCAAATGTTAAGAATAAAATTGAACGACTTTAATTTGTACAATCTAAATGTATTTCCATTGGTTAAACACATGTACTAAAACATTATCCTTTCTCATTATCTCTGCAATAAAAGTTGTCATCAACCTGCCCTTTAGCTTACATAGTGACGTCACAGTATGTACTCCATACATCTCTGTCAGCCGTCACATCTGAATTTACTTCCTCCTCACCCATATTCTATTTCTCTCTTGCTCTACCTTTGTATCCCTCAATATTCAATCTCATTACCTTCTTGTTTACGTGGTCATCTCTTCTTTATGTCTTGATCACTGGCGCTACTTTCAAACTAGTACCATCCACACCATCTTGATGGCTGGCATTCCGCAACTGTTCGGTTTTCGCTCAACTTTCTGCCTCGTTGTGGCATGGTCTGTGCTCTGTGGTATTTCCAAACCAATACGACTTAGGGTCCTTCAGGAAGCGAGCGTATCTCTCTCTCAAAGGCCGGCAACGCATCAGTGGTTCCTCTAGTATTGCAGGTGTCTATTGTCGTCGACGATCATTTTGTGATCCCGCCCATTGTTTGCCCCACTTCGTATGAAAAAAAAAACTTTCTTTATTGTACTCATTTCTAACTTTATTCCCTCCCTCTCGACACTTAGTTCACTTATCAAAATTCTTAAACAAACGAATATACTTTATATTGCAAGAATTTTTTTAACAAAATACAGGGAACTTCGTAAAAATAAAGAAGTCAAGTGTTCGTAACCCATTACCTTTTTATAAACAAAAAAAAACTCTTATCTCAAAACAACAAACAATAGAAATGAAGTTGATTACTAAAGCTTTCCTCGACTTCAAGTCTTTAATTAGATCTAGAGATGTCAGAAGTTTTCTAAACAACTCGCCTACAACCAACTCTAAGTTTAGTGCCTCGGTAATCGCAATTTCAACTGTTCATACACACAGCTGTGTAAGTCTTTTAAACGGTCACGAGATCACAATGAAATGGATAAAATTACGCTATGATGAAACATGATGATGATGATGAAGTAAATATAAAACTTGCTTCATCATCATCATCATCCTAAAAGGTCGTTCACTATTGAACATAATCCTCCTTCGATTGTCGCGATGATCGGCCCAGTGTCCGCATCCAATGTACATAAAACCTTTGTACTTTTGTACAGTGGAATCGCACTTTAAATAAGCTTTAAGGGTACGTTTGCACTGTGATAGTGTAAAGATGGATGTATTTATGCAAAGTTTGTCCTCTTGAACGACAACTTTTGCAGTTTATGTCAGCAGATGTCGAAAATTACTCGAATTTGTATTAAATGTGACGCTTGATACTGCTAAGATAGTTTTAATGTCTCGAAGATAACGTGAGTTGTCTATGAACTTTTTAGTTTTGAACTGGTGATAACTTTATCGAGATAAAATTTAGTTCTAATTTACTGGTATTATATGTGTGTATGTGTTGAGGTGTATCTATGTGTGGTATCAGCGCGTTCCGTGGGTCATCAAACTGATGGTACTGATTATATGCTGACTGAAGTATTAAAAGTTTTACAAAGTTTTACAAAACATTTACATCTTTATTCTTAATAATTTCGTAATATATTTACATCATATTATTATTTCTTTTAGCGCTTTCTTTTTAATTTTTTGGTGGAAAAGCCACTAGTTTTGATGACACACGTAATGTGAATAAAGTTACACGACGCTGTACGATGTGCTTTTGTTTTGAATTCAATTTTCTCTCCGAAAACCAGTTCCCTAATAAGCTGTTCAAAGACGAATTCTAAAAATGTGTTTAAAGAAACGAATCTAGTTTCAAGTCTTCGTTTGAAATTTAAGCTGACCCAGTTTTCTAAGACACTTTTGCTTCTAAGCTTAAAGACCGAAATTCGAAATTTTATGCAGTACAAAATAAAAAAATGTGATGCAAAAAAATGTTCGAAAATATAGGTAACAGATGTTTACATTTCTATCAATCCTGTTATAGGTGTGTTGGTAAGAAAAATATTGCCATATAAAACTTGTGCGTGGTTTAATATCAAATGATTAATGATAGACTATTGTGTTCCCGCTGTATTGTACATTTTTCTCGACCTGGCAACACAATTTTGTGCTATAGAAAGGATAATTAAAAATTTCTGACCTTTACATAAGTGTTAGAAATTGTTTGTTTTTCGTCGTTACAGTCTTTCCAGACTGATCGTGGTCACCATGAACTAAGCCACCAAAAGCCCCCACTCTTACTTCATAGCTGCCTTTTTGGTGCATTGGTGCAAATGACGTCAAATGTTTGTATACTCACACGCAAAACCTTGATATAGTGACAATGTTATTCCGGCGGTCGTAAGTCAAACTCAATTTTGAGATAACTTTAAATTTACGTAGTTTTTACTAATATAATGTTCGTCATATCAACCCGCGACCATGGCGCATGCTGTGCCGAAATATCGGGAGCTTAAAGAGGCTAATCGTGGTAAGAATCCCGTCTCTTACGAACAACATACTAAATTTTGACAGCTCACTAACGCCCTCTGTCAATGTCAAATAAGTGGCCAAAGTACCGTGTACTGTAGCTGTCTTGTTAGTTTTCTATGTAATTTCCTATGTAGGTATTACATATTTTTGACAGGTCTAAAATCGATAGCTGCTCCTGTATAAACTTGTCGCACTATAAAAGGTCGATGTACCGGTTCGAATCCCAGTATTCGACTACTGTGAACCATATCCTGAGGCAAGCTTACCTGTGAAAGAAAAAAAACAAAAGCAAAATTAAAAAAAAATGGCTACGTAAAAAAGGTTTTTAGAGCGTCGGTGGCGCAGTTGTTAAGCGCTTGACCGGACCGGACCGTACACGATGTTGTCCAGGTTCGATCCCCGCCATGTACCAATGTGTTTTTCCATTTTTGAATTGCATATGTACATTATCCGACGCTCTTATGGTGAAGGAAAACATCGTGATGCAACCTGCACATATCGGTGAAGAAATTCAAAGATATGTGTCAAGTCAACCAACACGCACTGGGTCAGCGTGGTTGACTATGTCCTAGTCCCCCTAATAATAGGGTAGGCTCCGAGCCCCTCGGTGGAAACGTATAGTGAGCTGATGATGATGATGAGTATGAACTATACGAAATTTGTTTCTTTGTTCAAATTTAGTTATTTTGGATGTGAATTATCTTGTCATTGTTATTAAGTTTTTGCAATCAATCGATCTGAGTATCAAATACAATTACTAAACAATCATATAACAACATAAGGACTTTTAGTTAGAATGTGTTTTGTTCCATTACAATGGATGTAAAACTACAAAACGTCGAATTTTTTCACGAATACAATATGAAGGGGAAACGTCGTTAAGAAACCTTTAATCTTAAGTAACGACCTTTTACGTACTTCGCGGTTCGAAATACATCCAAATCATTACCATGAAATGTTTTTTTCATCAAACAGGACAAAGCCCTGAGCTTCTAGTCAAAGTAATTTTTAATTTCGGATATCGGTAGTCCAAGGTAATAGTCTAAGCGCTGTTCCGTTAATAATAATTAAAGTAGAAATTAGGAATAAAAATTAACATTGTCCTTTTATGTTTTTTTATCGTCATAATCATCGTCGTCATCAACCTGTCCTTTTCCTTACAGAGGGTCGGCACAGTATGTACAACTCTTCCGTACATCTCTGTCAGCCGTCATATCTGAACTCACACACTTCTTTTTTTTAATTGTACAAATTAGTAATGATCAATTATTTATGATGTACGTACAAATTAGTTTATACCTTTTACTTCCGGTTACTACAAAATCAATAACATTTTCTTAATTATTATTTTCATATTAAGGGTGGATAATTTAGTTACGTCTTGTAACAAAAGATGGCATTTTTTTACGATATATATTCAAACGTGTAAAAACGAACGATTACGAGCGAGAGTTGCGAATATCATCTTTACCGACGATTTGAACGATTTCCAGTTCATTTGGCGAATGAACAAATTATGAATGATGCGCAATCGATACTTAAAATAAATCTTGCGAAATCTTTTTGCAAAAGTAAGGAAGTTATTTTCGATTCTACAAAGAACTTCGGAAAGATAAAAGTGGAGTACTTTTGTACTTACGATTTTCAATAAATTAAATCTCTTCACCAAAAAAAATTCAAACAACTATACAATATACTTCAAATTAAAATTAAAATAATTTAATTGGGTATTGACATTTTAAATAATGTTATCTTTTATTTCATAACCATTTGCTTTTATTTCAAATACGGCAGTAAAGCTTTGATGTTTTATTTCTTAAAACACGCCCGCAGAGGTTCACGGATACTGGTTTAAAATAGCTGCGAGCTCCTACTATATAAAATATAACATTTCTAAGTCTACAGCTGAATCGTATTACAACCCGGCCAGTTTTAAACATAACAAGCTCTCATTTGTATACATTGCGTGTTTTATACTCTTTAATTTTGTAAATTAAAATACATTTACACATTATAAGTGGTATGGCAAAAATAAAAGATGAATTCATCGTTCAACTTCTAGAAATATTGAGGTTAATAAACAACGTTGACGTTTACATAGGTAGCGTATGAAAAAAATAAATTAAATAAATTGTGGTCAATAACAAAATGTATTTATTTCATACTGTATAACTAATTCATTTTGAACGTACTTTTTGGGACCGTGATAAAGTGCTTCGGAGGCCGTAACTGAAGATTTAAGGTTTCTCTGGAGGCATTAAGGTTACTTAAAGATGTTTTTCTATAGCATCTGAGGCTTTGATCGATTTCAAATATACGTTCTACTTTATTCTAAACTAACATTACACTCTATACGATATTGAACTTTGGGGACAAACACAAGCTTTGTAAAGAGCTTTTTATAATAAGTTCAGTGGTTTTTGATTATTCGAAACAAACGGACAACCGAATCTTTACATATGTACATGTGTTATATTATATACTCTATCATTAATACTAATAGGGAATTCACAAGACGTTTTAATAATATAGCTTCACTATAAATCTTAGATGCATATCTTCACGATCAATTAGTTGTAATCAATTGTTACACGGCCATATATTGTTATCAAGTACTATCGTGACAACTTAAATTGAATTACAATGGGCAATCATATCACACTCCTATGATATCTCTGGAACGCTTTCCTGTAAATTAATTAACGATTTTATAATGTAATTAAATGTAACTATTGCCAGGACAATAGTAAATTCAACACTACTCTCTGTTTACAGTAAGTAAAATGAGATTCCCTTTCCGATGTATCCACTCCACAGCCAAATACATTTGCCTTTCCTTGTGAGAAAAGGATGGGAAGAGGAAAGAACTAAAATATGGCCTGCACGCACACTCGTCAGATGAAACGCAGAATTACTTCCACTTTACGCTTCTCTTTTGTGTGGTCGTGGTACAATGATGGAGCGGGCCACTCGTGCAAACGTTACGTGTTCTAACGTTACACAAACTGTTTAACACAACAGTGTTAAAGACGTAACTCAGACAACGTATATGTGAAGAAACGAACTGTCATCATGAGCTGTAATTAAAATTGTGCAATATGATTTAATTCCATTGTTCATATGCATTCAAAATGAGAAGATAAGTGACAGCTCAGACATTAAGCGAAACTCATTAAAATACAAACCGTAGTCGTAAACATTTTTCACGAAATTACACTCTTCTTGCAAAACGCCCGCGGGAGCCGCTTTGAATGCTTGATATCACATCGGTTAAACTACATTTGGCATGTTTCACGCAACCGTATTATAATCTCGGAATATGGAGGAAGATCTGGGTAAGGTACGTGTTCTGACTTTAAATGCATATTGTAATTTACGACAACATTATGTCAAAGTTACATTTTGTAAGCACATTTTTACACATTTTCTAACGAACGTGATAACATTCAATTATAAAATTTTTAAACAAAATTAGATATATTTTTATCTACATATAACAAATTATTCATGTGTTGTCTTTAAGTTAGCGTATTCTTGTTAACAATAAAAATTTACATAAACCGATAGTTTATAGAACGGATCCAATATTAAAGACTTTACGCTACACTTTTCTGTAAATTTAAACACAATACCATTTGTCGCGACTTTTGTAACTTTAATATTTATTAAAAACGCCTTCAAATTCTTCAAAGAACTACTTTGAATTTCAAATTATCGCCGAGACAAAAAGAACAAAGTGATAATTTCGTCCATTCATAAAACCTTTTCTAATTTATTTCACAAAAAGTGGCCAAGATTATTTTTTTCCTTAAAACGAATTTAGTATTATTAAATATTAGGATATGTCCAGTGTTTTTTGTCATTTCTTTTTGACAATAAGAAAAATAGTTTCGTATTATACAATACAAAGAATTCCATATTCCTTTTAGTGAATACTGAAATGTTTCCAATATTCTAAATTCTTACCCAGCTCGGGCCTACTGAACTGGAAATTGATTGAATCGGAAAGGTATAACTTTTTTTACTTTATTACATCATTCCCCAGCATGGTAATAAGGAGCTTGTTCGATAATATATTAAATTTATGTCACTCCTATACTTTAGATATTATAACTGTGGTTGAGCAATGTCGATGAAAATAATTGTTCAATTGTTTAAACACAAAATTGTTAAACATATAATTTAATAAAAACAAAACAATGTTATTTGTGTTCTCTTCATATATTCAAACACATGTTTGTTCGACATAAATTGCATATACTTTAAAATGTATTTGACGATAAAAGAAAACCTTATAAACCGTCCTTTTTTTTATAACAAATAAAGCCTTTATTGATCCAAGTAAGTTTACATATTTTTGAACCTTTGTCACCTGAGGCAAGGTCTGCATTCCAGGAGGCACTGCCTAATCTACTTCTAGATCTTAGATAGGTACCTTTTTATGAAAATTCTAATTATCTTTATGCGTACAATCTTGAATACAAACTATAAATCAATTGCAAGATAAGGCCCTGTGTTATCGTTTTAATAGTTTAAAAATACTACACAAAATCGCCGAGTAAATAAAAATCAAGCAAAACATTTTTCCATGTAATACCGAACAACATAAAAGAGATATCAAGAAAGTTTCAAGCGTAGTGAATCAGTCAAAGGAACTTTTATGTGATCGATGTTTACTTCGATATCTTATGGTTCTAGAATATCAAAGGTAACACGAGCTGTGGTTACGTTGAGAATTGTTAAAAATAAGGAACTCGGTTTAAATACTTTGTATGTAGTTATTGCATATGATTTCGTGGGGAATTAAAAAAAAATAATAAATAGCCTATCCGATTTCTTTAAATAAAATATTAGTAGATTTTATTAATATACTAATATTTCTTATAACCATTCCTGGTAAGCTTGAAAAAGCTTGTGTTAGGAATTGTTCAACACAATAGTCGAATGGTGAGATTCGAACCCACGACCGATAGAACGGTAGTCCGTACTCATAACCTAGCTAGCCCAATGGCTATTGGCGCTTCACATTGTATTCCCGACTTTGTTCTACAGTTGTGCTAAATTTCATTCAGATCTGTTAAGTTGTTCTGGAAATACGTAAGAACAAACATCCATTCTTCCATCCAAAATTTTGTATTACATTAAGTAAGGCAAATGAAATAAACAAGTAAGGTTAATATATAAATTATCGCATGTCCACGATGTGTTCTATATACAATATTGATTTGAATAATGTAAAAAATGAAAGGTGTAGCTGCCATACAAATAAATCAATCCGTAAAGCGACGCCTCGACACATGATTTAGTACATTACGTATGGACGAACCTACGATATATCAAAACACGTCACATAAATCGCTATTATGTCTAAGACTTGTTGGACAGTCGTAATCTTTTTTTTTTTAAATTCAATGTAAAATGTGTAACTGCTTAAAAATAAACAAACGAATGAGAGAATTATTGTTTATTACCATATAATATTAATTGTCAGGTATACCTATCAGTGGCCAAATAAAAACTGGTGATGATAAGGATGATGGTGATACCTATTTACTCCGCTGGCGCAGCGATCAGAAGTGGGTCTTGGTCTCCGACACAAAAGATCACCAACGTCGCCTAGCCTTAGCCGTCTCCTGCCGGTCACTCGCATGCAGCTTACGATGTGAAATGTGAAATAATTACATTAATTGTTAACAGTATTGTGTTTTTAATATTTTAAATGTGTTCTATGATGAAAAACATTAAATGTTTTATTTTACTTATAGTATAGTAGAGTTAACTTTTAGAACTGTATTTTGTTTCTTAGGAACAAAGCCTTCTGTTTTCAGTTTACATGCTCCTTTTATATGAAAACATCAAAACTCACGGACGTCTTCTATCCTTTTGTTAAAGTTACCGCGTATAGAAGCACCGTTCCTGCTTGTTTCATGTAGGACTGAGTAAATTGCCCGACTATGTATTACCAAGTACTACATAAATGTTAAGTACAGGTAGAAAGTAGTTTTATGAAACGGAAACAAAATCATTAAAATGAAATATGCATAACATTTTGCAGTACGAAAGAGGTGTTGGCCGTGAGTGAAAATTGTAATTTTCAAGTCTTGGAATACCATATTTTATACTACAGAACTGTCAGTTAGTGTTTTTCTTTTTTTTTCTAGAAAGTATTTTTAACAGTGTATTATTTATCTAAATTGCTTTTTTTAGTCGTGTAATTAATTGCCGCTTAAAATATTTTCAAATTTCTTAATCGTAATAAAATTGATATTAATTCACTTGCATTGGATGTGAATGTGGAAAATTAAAACTAAAGCTACGTATAAAAACACTACAAATACATGACTTCCAAGGCATAGTTTGATTTGAAAGCAAAGCTTTACATTTTGTCAAAAACTGTTCCACAGATATTTGGGCAGTTTATGCAGAGCACAGCGACGGCGAGTTACGGACGGCCTTTGATCTCACCTGCTTTGGCGACTCTTTGAGAGTTGATTGAGCGTGCTCGTTGTGTGCATACGAAAACGTACGACTACATGCAAAAGTCAACGAAACCACTTCCAATGCACTGATTGAAAAATTGCTAAAAGGCAAAGCCTTTGCCGATGGATTGTACTAGTCATGTTTTATATGCATTGCTATTAATTTTTAATCCGAAAATCGTGCTGTTTGGATATTTAAAATGTGGAAAGCTAAATTAAAGTGATTTTGAAAAGTTCCAAATAAATGTACTAAACTAAGCAGCGTCATTTAACTATAAGCTTAAAATGAGCAAGGCACAGTCAGCTTCATAAGCTTTAAAATCTTGTTTCTTTGATGTTAAAAATATGTCGGCACCTGTTCTGCCTTACGCTTCTGATCATGAAAACATAGCTATTATTGACAAAGACGTGAATACTTATTTTAGAAATAAGACACATATTCCAAGCTTTGTGAATTTATAAACCTATGTAGCTGACTGTACATACAAGAAGCACGTAATACAACTAAATTGAGTATGTAGCTGTGCATATTACAATGTAAGTCCTGAATTTAATTGAAATTGATTCCAACTATAGATTTACAAGGCGGATAGATGACTTGCTTAAAATCTTCAACATCTCGCAAACTATAATCTTCTAATATGGAATTGAATTCAAATTGTGTTTGCAGTGGGATAAACTTGTGAATTGCAAATTCACATCTCCAGTTTACTACTCAATACTACGAGTGTAATCGAATATGGAAATGTTTGATAATACTTATTTAAATTTAAAGTCTTACTTAAGGTAAAATTACATTATTATTGGTCGTGTGGCAACACTACTCTTCTACCTCCCATCCATACATCTCTTCTAGCCATCATATCTGAATTCCACTGTTTAAGAATCTCATATTTTAAACAACCTTTTTAAAAAAATCTATTCATAATTTCTTCAACAATTCTCCAAGTTTATAGCTACTTGTTTTATAATTATACTTAAGTAATTGAGAAAAATTAAAACACATTTTTAACAACAATAATAAAATTTAAGACGTCCAAGCATAACATCTCTTAAAAGCTTAGATAGAGGTGAATTAATCTTCGTTTACTTAAAGTAGCTTTTAATTTTAAATAAGTATTTCTTTTTCGTATTTACGATACGACTTAAAAGTGCTTTTTATTAAACCGTAGTGTAAAATCAAGATCTTTATAAATACGATTTTCATTTACTTTCATTGAAGTGATCACTTAGTTATTATTTCATGTTAGTTATTTAAGACAAGAGCCTTTCTAACATTACATATCTATTTATTTATTTGTTTCAAAGAGAAATAAACAGACATAATATATAAAATGTCGATTAAACATTATTAAAAAATGTTCGTGCACTTAACAAAGTTAAAAGCTTATTAAAGATTACAATTAATGCTTCGTAGAATAATTTGTGGAATAAATCAGTTGAGATTTTCCAGATTATAAACTCAAGATAATAGGGGAATGCTAAAAATTCATGCGTCAGCACGATCCACTCGCTGTAAGAGATTGTTTGAATCTTCCTTTCATAGAGTGCGGTAAAAAGGACGGCGAAGCGAAGTATTTCCGGATTTACTATTAAAATAAGTTTTTTTTTTGTTTCTGTATATATTCAAATGTAAAAGAAAGATTCTATAATATTAACGACTCTTCTTGGTTCACAGTCGACCGAAATACCGGTTTTAAATAGTAAATACGAAAAACAACAAATTTTTGACACACCTTTTTATAATGTAAAATATAAAACATCAATGAAAAATAATTTGTCTACATTTAACTATGAAATAAATGTTATTTTAAATTCAATTTGTAGACCGCTCGCTGAAATTGACGGCTTCAACTTTTAAATATAATTCACATGTCATACAAACGTAATCCCAGCGTACAATCTCCGGGGCCATCCATCAAGAGCCTTGTATGAGAATGAGCTAAGGCGGAACAAATACACGTACGTATGTGAATTTTTACAACGTTAGCCGACGCGATTTATTACTTTGAATAATTTATACACGTTTACACGCATTTTTTATTAATACATTTTTTTTTTACATGACGTGGCTGAACGAAAATTAAATATTGGATTATTAAACTTGTATCTAAAAGGAATATATATTTATTTAATCTATGAATTATGCGACATAATGGAAATTTAAAAAAAAATGAAAATAAATGGACATTAAATTTTTTAATAATAAATCATAATTGAGTCTATGACCTGACATCGTGAAGACAGCATCATTTTCAAGTGACCACAAATTGACGATGTTCTTTTGTGGCTTTGGAATACTGATGTTCTTCATTTCTGTTGGTGAAAAAAAAACAAAGTTAAACTGCGTGTTTAAATCTTCTGATGACTAGTAGTTCAACTCCAAAGCAACCGAAAGAATTCTAATTTAGGTCACTTCTCAACTTTGGTAATTTAAGAAAATTAACTAACGCTCCCAAATTTCGCTACAATGTAATTAAATCCTGCGGCTTATTGAACAATGAGCAAAGTGAAGATTATAATTATAACCATAAATATTAACTCTTAATAATATTGTAAATGCAAAAGTTTGATTTGATTGATGTTTTTGAGCAGGTAATGCCAAACCGATCAATCGCAGGTGGATGATAATTGAGATAAAGAACTAATATAAAGAATTACTACTTGGTGGATTGCATTGAAGGCGTTAAGATAGTTCTACTGTATTTAACAGTACACTCATATACTGTACATCATCCCACATATCCTGTCTGTTAGGGATCACCGTGGTCACCATGGACACACCCAACAGACACATATATTGCCTTTACGATTTGGTCGCATTAATACAAATATTTATTCATTGTGTGCCGGACATCGGGTTCGGGTCCCACGGCACGTCTGTCGAGTGTGGTCAAAGTCTGTCAATTAGTCAATGGCGCCAGCGATGCTGCCCTGATGATTTCACCGCTTCCCGAAGGCGTGATTAACCGCCGTCGCAGTGATCCGCGAAGCAACCAATAAGCGACGCGGTACGCTCCCGTTGCTTATCACTTTCCGAGGTGTGCGCTGAACTATGGCCGGATTCGCTGGTCGCCGACTCATCGCCCTCCCCGCACAAGCTCCGGGGCTGGCGGCCGTCCGGTCCGCGACGGATTTCGAGATACCCTCTTGTGCGGAGAGAAAAGATAGCCGGCTACCCACTGCAATGTATGCCACCAAAATTTTAATTGACAACCCGCGAATCGCAGATCAACTGTACCGAACACAATATTTACTTTAAAAGTTACATTGTAGATTAATAGTGAAGATAACTTCGTGTTTCAACCGCTTTTGATAACTTCAAGTTACTCGAGCCTAAAATTGTCGAATCGAATCATAATTTCATCAAAGTTTTCAGCTAACGCTATGAGCAATTTGTTCTCAAACAGTTTTAAAACTCATTTAACTTTAATTATCATGAAGTGGAAATCAAAACGTTTCTACTCTTGTTACGTAATCACCTTTATCCTAAGGGAACAGATTAACGTTTGTAACAAACATCTACTGAGCGTACACCACTCACCACTACTCTAATGTTCTTATAATCAGTGAACTGTTAAGTTGTCAGCTTATACAAATATTTCCCCACAGAGCACAAAGCCTATTCAAGATAAGGGTAAGAAGGCCATAGTCGACCCAATGTGGCTCGATTGACTTTTTATGCAAGTTGAATCCTTCTTTTTCTTCATCTTAAGATCATCCGATTAACATATGTATTTCAAAAACCGAAAGGTGAACACATTGGTACGCGGCGGATATCAAACTAAGACCTACCGGTTGTATGTCAAGTGTTTAACCTCTAAGCCACAGATGCTGTTAAGAGTAGTCCGATTGTAATATCGTGGGTGCGGAACTGTTTCCGTTTAATCAGAGTATTATCTCTTATGATATCTTTGAAATAACTTGAACTTTGTTATAATATTCAAGGGTCCGTGATGTTAACAAGGGTCAAAAGTAACATTACCTTTTTGATTCAGTTCAGAATTCTGCTACTTTACTAAAGTAAACAATCGCTATCGCAAAAATAAAGTGAGCTCCGACAAATGGAGCGCAAATGTGTTCCCTCACAGAACACTGCACTCAATCTATTTACTGAGGATACGCTGGAATCTATAAGACACCATCTTACCTATTGTCGTTTTAGTTTTCATTTTAGTACAAGACTTCGAATACATCGATCGTTCTATATATTAATATTTCTCCAAGGTAATCCCTGCTTTCAGCTGTGTTGCAAGAATTAAATTTAGACATTTTTTTTGTACAATTTAAAGCAACATTGATAATAAAATAACATGTTAATTAAAGTCATAAAGAGATATTGTAGAATATCTACGACCACATGTAGTAAATGGTCGTTGAAGGTTTATCAAATGTTTTATTGTTGCGTTCATTTTATTAAATTAATATTTAAATGTACTTACATTAGCGAAGCAGTTATAACGCTTAACTGCGTAGCTGACTCTCACAATTTATCAAATTGTGATAATAATACTAAATAAAGTGGTGATGAAAAGCTTTTAGCCCTAAAAGCTTTTTGTACTTTAGACGGATTAATTCATTTTTACTAAAAAATTTTGTGTATTAGTGTGTAATGCGCTGGGCCGCCTGTTTCAATCTATTTGGAAATGTTTCATAAAATTTAACTGGAACATACATAATAGTTTTTTTTTTAACTTTAATATAATACTTTTATTAGTAATTAAAAACCATTAAATGTATCAATATAAGCCGAAAATAAATGAAAAAAAAATAATATTGTGTAATTTTCATGATCAAAGTTACTAAAAATATTACTGCTGATAGTAATATTACTTATGTAATACTTACCTAAAATTTGTTCTTAACCTTGGAATGATTTTCTTAACCTTGGCTGTTTTATAATCTATAGATACTTCACTTAGAGAAAAAAAAATATATTTTCTTAGTGTCGTCATTTACAATACAAAGTGACATTTCGAAAATGTACTATCGGTTAAACGTAAAATTAACATGAAACACTTTTTTGGTAGTCAAATTTATATTTTTATTGCATTGTTAAATCCATGGGAGACGTGTACATCGCTTGCATTATTAAAACTCGTGGAATTCTCAAGAGACGAAAAACATTTGTCTACAATAAAAACAACTCCATCGATGAAGACAAAAATAACACTTGTCTTTCCGCCTTTCTCCCAATATGACATATAATAACAAACATTTGTTCCCAGCCGGTAATATAAAAGGCAGTAATGGCGCAAGTTGAGGCTCCCGTGAGAGTCCTTGAGCTAAGTTACACTCCAAGCGGTTCAGACCTAACGCCCCGCCCCGGCCACCTCGAGCCCGCGAAACTATATTTACCTCTACAATGCCGTTAGCGCCCTAATAAAATGGTTATTGTGTTGAAAAACAACACACAAATTTCATTCTAAAGTTAACAAACACTTTACTAGTCCACACAATATCATCATCATCATCATCATCCCATGTCTGCCCACTGTTGGACATAGGGATTTCCCAATGTCTTCCAGAGTATGCAGTCCTCCGCTTTCCGCATCCAACGACAATACAATATATCTTACTAATATTATAAACTCGAAAATTTGGTTGGTTATTTCACACATCACGTACTTGCAAAACAGTTGATCGAATTTCCATAAAGTTTGGTACATAGTCGGAATGAACACATAAGCTACTGATTAAAGTTTATTATTATCCCTTACTCATAGAGTCGCAGATCACAGTTGTTAGAGCTATTAAGATAAAGATTGTACTGAACATTTAAAGGCAATACAATATCTTAATTAATAAACAAAAACTGACGTAGTATACGAAAGTTGTCTTCCCTAAAATAAATTATTATTGGCGATATAAGTTGATCGTAAAATAAGTAACCTTGTCTAACGTATTAAAATAAACGTAACATTATCGTAAATATAGAACGTTTGTAAACAAAAACATCAAATACATTTCACTTAAATGTCACAAGCGGTGAAAAAATAAAGTGCAACACGGATTCGGAATAGAAATTGTCTCGTTTGTGGCGAACCGCAACCGCTCAGTGGCCGCCGCCAAAATGTTTCGCTTGTTGCATTTTTAACTATTTTCAATTTCCGAATAAACGAACATATACTCAAGAGCAATGTATCCGGGTCACTTAAAAAAAAACTATAATTCCAGAATGAATAAATCTAGAAGTAAGAATGCTAGCTTTATAAAATAAACGGTGTTTAAAAGACAATATACTTGTAATACCCCTTAAATTGAGTTATCGACAATTCTTAGTTATTGCAAGATTTTGCCAAAATAATTCAAATTTGAAAAAGGAAGACTTTCAAAAATGGAACTTCGAATTTACTGCAATTGTTTTTGTTTATTTTTTCTAATCTGTTTTTCAGTAGGTCTATAAACCATATTGATAGTAATTATACTATTGTACAAAAAAGTGACGTTTCTTAGTTGTGTTTTAAGGCGAGATCAGTAGTTTGTTTCTTTACGTAATTTTTAATAAATAAAATATGGTGACATATATATATTTTTACTTTAAATTAAGGGGTATTATATTGTCTACAAATCACTTTTCATTTGATTAAGCTAATATACATGGCTTCCAAGATTTTTAGGTTTATTTAAGCCCTTTGGTGACCCGCATTCATTGCTCTTGACTATATCCATAGTAAGTACAGTTTGATAAAATGCATTTTGTAGTCATTCAACTAATCTAGATGGATTTAATAAAGTTTAAAAAGAATAGACCTTGACAACACAAATATCGTAAATTATAATCATCATCATCAGCTAACTATGCTCCCCACTGAGGAGCTCAGAGCCTACACTATTATGATGGGTGGTCGATAGTCCTCCACGCTGGCCCAGTGTGGATTGGTTGACTTCACACTTATCAGTAAATTTCGACGTAGATATGTGCAGGTTGCATCACGATGTTAGCCTTCACCGTAAGAACGTCGGATAATGTACATATGAAATTTGAAAATCGCAAAATATCAATGTGTGCCATTGTACATGGCAGGGATCGAACCTTGAGAATATCGAGTGCGGTCCGAACCGGTCAAGCGTGTAACAACTACACCACCGACGCTCTTATATATTTTATACTGTCGTAATGGAATTTATTAAAAGCTGTAACCAGCTGCTAGTATGGAACAATTTTCTATTATCTAAAAGTATCGCTTGACATGCATACCAAGTTCATAAACAACATTGTATGAACTTATCATACAATTTATGATGTACTTATATAAACATAATATTTGCATCAGAGATAAGCAATAAGGTTAATAGACTGCAGAAATATGTTGTGTTTGTTTTAAAGTTTATATTTAAAGTTCAATTATTTGAGAGGAGACAAAAATATTCTTTATTATCTGACAATAATATATACACGATCTGATATATATGATTTAAAATAAATTCAAACTATTTGGTAATTATTTTTTTTACAGTTTCTAGTAATGATCATATTGCTTTTGTTTATAAAAAAAAGTTACCAAAATATTTGTAATTGATTAAATTACAATAATTAAAGAAATGTTGTTAGCTGGTTATAAAAAATAAAACCGTACGGCTTCATTCTTGATATTTTCAAAATCATTTTCAAACATAAAAGTTATTGCATAGGGCAGAGCTCGCTCGCCGCATGGCGCTACTGCAAACGAAACTGCTGTAGATAGGACGAGTGCCAGTTTTAGGACGAAGCCATTTTAGTCTTATGTTGGTCGTTCATATTGTGAAAAATAAGTCTTTTGTATCAGAGAATGGACTAAGATCAACTATGACTGGTATTGAAGAACAAAGAAAATCATCATCAGCCTAAGACCGTGTATTACTGAATGACCTCCCTCATCATTTGCTACGATGGCCGATCCTATGTCCCGCACATCTAATGCACACCTTGATCAAGTTCATCGTGCGGGAGGCTAATAAATCTACCCATCAACGCATTACACGTCCCCATTGAGGGGATTATAGCCAACTCTATTATTAGGGGTGACTAGGCCATAGTCAACCACGCTAGCCCAGTGCATGTTGGTTGACTTCACACATATCTTAGAATGACTTCGTAGATGTGCTGGTTGCATCACGATGTTTCCTTCACTGTAAGAATACACTGATCTTGCCAATAATTTATAAGAGAAAATATTGTTGCTGTTATTTAATTTCATGAATAAGAAAAACAGTATTTTTAAAAGAGCACAAATTTATGTATACATTTATATATATATGGTTAACATTATAAATTTCAATGTGAAAACTTCGAGTTCGTTAACAGGCAGATCAGCAAAGTTCTGACATGGCTGTGTTATTACTTTGTATATTACTTATGCTGATAAATGATTTGATGGTACACATTGCACGGAATATATATCGACGATAACATTTTGCGAAGGCAAACTTTATTATGGAAAATATATTGAAACATGACTTTAATAAGCACATATAAATATATGTAATACTTTGCTTATTTAGCACTAACATTGCTGATTTTAGTTAATTTACTAATATTTATTGTGACCATTCCTAGTAAGCTTGTGGTAGGATATGGTCCACGAAAATAGTCGAACGGCAGATTCGAACCGACGACCGCTGGATCGGTAGTCCGTACCCTTAACCATTGGGCTATTGGCCCGTCGCTTACTTCAGAGTGAGCGACGGGCCGCAAACGCGCTATAGTACTGATTCCACTCACTATGAAGAAGAGTCCCTGATTGACTCGAAACTAGTCGGTACTGACACCGATTTACATTTGAGTTAAGCCGTTTTTATAAGTAGTATAATTAATGACATTATCAGCTAATGTCGAGTAAATACAATGTCGCATTTTCGTAATTAGAAAATGTTAAAACAATTTTATTAATTAAAAGATATATCAAAGAGTAAAAAAAAATGCTATGCAAAACCTAACTTATAATTTCATAGCTGGCAATACTCGCGTTACATATTTAATTAAAATAAACGTTTAAACTTAAGTCTTATAAGTGGCGGTGAAAAAACTTTAATGTGATTTAAAAAACGTACAATTCCCATGTTGCTGTGAAGTCATTTGAGCAAAAATAGCAGCATCAAGAACAAATTTCCCTCGAGCCTTCTGATTGCCTATAAATAGAATGAGAAAAAGAAACAATTTATGCAACGTATATATTTAATATAATAACTTGCCACATATTATCTTTTAAAGTAAATTTTTTAATTTTCCTTTCCAACAATTTTCTTCTTTACAACGATTTACTTAAATCTTTGACCGACTCCTTGTTGAATATTTTTTGTAATCATTCTGAAAATAAAGAACAATTTTCCTTGTAAATTGGTCCGAACATGTCGTCGTAAGTTTGAATCCTAGCATTCGACTAATAGTCGCCATGTCTTCTTAGCATAGACAGCTCAGTTGGATTAGCAAAAAAAAGTTGAAAATCGACTCTTGTTTAGACGTCAAACTTGTATTAAACACTCCATCTATGATACATCTATGATTTAAACCTTCTTCATATAAAAGAAACAATAATCTCATAAGCTAAAATGCGTATAAGTCTTACTTAATAAACGAATTAAAAAAAAAAAACAAAACAGGCCGGCAATGCATTTGCTCCTCCAGTGTTGCAGATGTCCATGGAAGTCGACGATCACTTCGGTCGCCGCTCGTTTACCCAATTCTCGTTTGTAAAAATATCATTCACTTACATGGTTTTCTAACTCCGCACATCCATTTAGTTTCCTCTTCTGTGAAATCAGCAAATTTATTAATATCGTACGTCGCTAAATCTTGTTTCGTATTTAACTCGTTGATCAGTTTCAATGATTTTATAAAAGCTTGATAATGTCTTTCTTTGTCGGCTTCATCTTTGTATTGTCTTTCGAAATCCTCAATAAATTTCTCAAACAGTTCTGCTGCTTTGTCTATATCGTAAAGCGGTTTCTTGGATACATTAGTCGCCATTATGAGCGCAGCGATAACCGACCTACCTACGATCAGCAACCGACTAGACTAATAAAAATGAAAACAAAGACACTGTTATATTGACTTCATGACTCATGCCCACAATACAGTCTGATTATCGGAAAGATTCCGCTATGACGAATGCGGTATGACATAAAGCATGAATGTTTACTTATCACAATTACCTATTTGAATATGAACGGATATTATTCAGTTCACAGCTGCATGTTACTTTATTGTCCAACTGACAGAGGGTAGGTATATATTTCTTTATGTGTGTCAGTTTCATTGTGACCGTGTATTCACTGGATTCCAATCCAAACTCTATACACATATAAAAACTACATTTTAAGATTCAACTTATAAATTATAAAGTATTTCGAACAAAATACTTTTACTCAAACACCTATATAATACAATATCACTTGCAGCTGCTCAACGGCCTGGACAGCGACGTGCTGGAGCGGGTTAATAGGAACCCCATGAATTGAAAACAGTATGTAAAATCGGCACTAATGCAGGCAGCAGTGACTAGCGGTAGAGCATAAACCCTGGGAGTTTTTTTTTATCAACCGTTTAAGTTTTCTTTTTTGTAAAATGCTGTATAACTTAAACAAAATAAAAGTAAAAAAAAACTTCAGTTTATCTCATAATTTGCACAAAACACTAATGTCAAATACAAATGTAAGAACCATATGAGGAATTTGATGAGTCTCTGTTTACTCGGCTTTCATTCGTAACGAAATATAGTCTTAAAAACTCAATTGAGAGAGACGAATGAGATGTCAATCAATTTTAAAATTCTTACTAGAATCTAATAGGGTACTAACAATCTCGTGTTTTATTTTTTAAGTAACAACGTTTGCAAAAAATGATATTGTATATTAACTATAAAGTTTCATTCTGTTTGCTGTTATCGGTACAGAAGTAGTAACTACACAGACTTTCTCTGAGGTCGAGTTACTTTCGGTCGAGTCGTGCCTTTGATGCAACAGCTGCCTCTGACTTTACCGCAGCTTGTGTTTTGTATTATTATTTTAGAGAAGAGTTAAGTCCATTTCCCTTTATATACTGCTAGTTCATTCCAAATGTTATACTTAGCTATACTCGCTAACGTAACATCAAAACAATATTTATTCAACCTAAATACGAACACGTTACAAATGGGAAAATATAACCTACTAGGTATTGGTATAGCAATTAGCTCGTGTTTGTGCCAACGACGGATATTAATGGATCTCGATTTATATTGTTTTTTTTTCTAAACAACTTTCTTTAACGATTTTTGATGACTCTTCGGCTTCAAACTAATAATAATCTTATTTTGAAATAGCAATAAAAATCAAAACATTGGTACAGAAATTTATTAAAAGATACGAATTGTTTGTTACCATTATACAATAAGATTAAGTTGCAATATATGAATATTCCCGCACATATCATTTTCCCTTTCAGTAAAATTACTGTCAAACTGGGACCACCCGTTTCGGAGTAGCGAGAACGAATACACACTTGCGGATAAACTGGCAGACAGACAGAAAATTATTAAATCGGATTTTCATTATGAGATATGAATAAACAATAATGTTAGCAAAATATGTTGTTTTTCGTATGCATAATCTAATGTTATTAACTGTACTGTTTAATTTATCTGTTCCGTTTATATTAGTTTTGAAAATAAATGATCCTCGTGTTTATTAAGTCATATTAAGTACAGTAATCGATGACGTCGATACGAAGTTATGTTGCAGTCGCTCCGTGTTGGCTAACATCCTTTGTTACATCCGACCTTTTCCCGCTTATCTCTAATAATGTATCCCGGAACTTCAAGAGTTATGAAATAAAGACAAAGGATATTTTATTATACATAAGTTTGTTAATTTACAAATATATTTCTTTATATACTCCTTATAAACTATCATTATTTCCATTTTTTCCGATATCACTTCAGTCTGGAAAAGAAAACATCCATGTATATACATCAGATAAAAGCGAATAACATGCCAGTTTAAAAATCAATGCATCTGTCAAAATAAAAACAAAATAACATCAACTTGATAAACCAGTACGTTATTTTTAATCTACAAGTTCATGACAAATGTCACAATGACAACAAGCCATATTGTGGTAAACAAAGCATGAATTAACTATCTAATGATAATTTAGCATAGTTGTTATAGCATATGTAAAACCATTTATATATTACTTACTGCGTTTCCCCATTCCGCGCATCTGTCTTGTTTCCTCCGCTGTGTAATCAGCGAATTTGTTTATGCCGTACGTCGCGGAGCCATCTTTCGAATTCAGTTCATTGATTCGATGCAGTGATTTGATGAATGCTTGATAATGCTCTTCCCTATCCGCGTCATCTTTGTAATTTTTGTCGAAATCTTTGATAAATTTCTCGAATAGCGCTTCGGCGTCGTTGACGTCGTAAAACGGTTTATTCTGCTCCGATGCACTCGTCGCCATTGCGGTCACGGTGAGCGACAGAGACCGACTAACGTGATGCGAGTAAAGGAGCTATGTATATACGTCGCTCCCGTTCTCCATGACTCAGTCTGTGGCGCGGTAGTGCCCCTGCAAACACAAGCACGACCGAACTACAGCAAGTATAGTTTGCCGTTTAAATTGTTACAGGCGCTAATCCCGAAAAATCTATCCAATTAAAAGTTATTGCTTGGGGTTCCGATTCTGCAAAAAATGGAACATACGCATTATATCAATGTAACTCATGTTAAATTGTTTTTCGTAATACAATTCTATTGCTTATATTTAATACATATTTATGTTCCTAACATATATTTATATTGATTATCCTGTCCTACTAAAATTATTTGTATACAAAGAAAAAAGTATTTCAAATAATGTCCTAGTATTGGAAGGGATCTGAAGAAGGTTTAAATGGACTGTCAGATGCAAAGGGTAGTGACAATATTGAATTCATAAGAAATTTCAACGAGAGGGCATTTGAGAGATTATGTTTATTACTAATGCTAACCTAATAAAACAATTGCTCATAAAATGCAACAAAATTATTTACCAAACTTTTGAAAACGACGATTAAATTTTTAAAAACATAGTACTTTATTGTTATTGTGAAATTACAATACTGAAGATATATCATATTATTTTGGCGATAAGTAAACTGGCGCCTGACCATGTTCCCTGTGTTCGAAAAGTAAGCGTTAGCTTTGTTTACTTTTAAAATTATTCAACAAATGTTCTTGACATTTTGTATTCCGCTACACGTTGTGTACGAGCGCGGTTCATTTGCAAAATAGCCAACACGCTAGAACAACCCCACGAAAACTATTACTCAACTACCAGGAGCTAGAAGCTAATAATTTATTTCACAAACAACAGCACGCTGTACTAATTTACTGGCGAATGTTACGGTAACTACACACTTACTTGATACAATGCTCTGTAATAATCTTCCTTTCTTGTAAAAGAAAAAAAAAACTGTTTTAAGAGGAAGTGGATGACAAAATGTGACATTTCATTCACAAATTTCATTTTTTTACCGTTATTTTATTATTTTAAAATACACCTACAGTAAAATTATCTCATATTCAATAACAAGATAAGAAAAAATTACAACGGACTTACAACTTGACCAATTCAATAACATCCACAGCAAAAGAAAAAGTACATAATTGGGCTTCCCCATTTCTGGAGCAATAAATAACAAAAAAATAAATAAATAAATACAATTCATCTACATAGAAGTTACAAGATGTGTTAAAAGTGTATTCGAGCGCTTTGAGAAAAGTGTTTCAGTCATGCCCGCCTCAGCGAGTGCACTGCCGCTCAACCTTATCAGGGTGAAGCGAAAGCTATGTACCGCTTTGTAAGGAAATTGCGCGAACAGATGAACGTCAAATTTGAAATTATATACTTTTTATTCTATTTTCATTTAGTACAATGGGGGTAAGACGTCCATAAAGCTATGTCAAATAAAAATAAATGTGAATCAACGAATTCTTGTCGAAATCAGAACTATGAGTGTAAGCTATAGTCTATGATAAAAGAAGATCTCTTTTCGAGAAGAAATACTTTATTATTATAAACTATATTTGAAGTATGTACAACTTTATACTAATATTTGAAGTATATACAACTTTAATAAGGTATTGAATAAGCGTGTTATCATTATCAGCCTAATGTAGTCCACTGCTGAACGTAGGCCTCCCCCATCGATTGCCACGATGACCGGTCCTGTGCCGCCCGCATCCTTGACCAAGTCATCGGTCCATCGTGCGGAAGGCCTACCGACATATTTCCTCTTTATAACATTAATATTGATTTAGTCAAAAATGTAATGAAACAAATACACGTAATAAATAAATAAACATACTTTTTTCATCACAATAACATATCCGTCTAGATCGTGCAACCAACAATCTTCATCTATTTAATAAATAAATAGAACACAGAATACCTCCCTTATTAAAATTAGTACAAGACACTTAGGTGGTATAAGATAGTAGGCTTTATACGAAAATTTGTGAGTTACAAATCACAAACTACAGTCAAGGCACTTCACGGTGTTTCACTTACAGAAACATTGCTAAATCAGTATTATTGTATAAGAACTTAGT
The DNA here is from genome assembly GCA_027563995.1 of Papilio gigon. NCBI lineage: Eukaryota > Metazoa > Arthropoda > Insecta > Lepidoptera > Papilionidae > Papilio > Papilio gigon. The sequence goes on from JAODUI010000002.1 coordinate 3,403,521, forward strand.
ATCAGTGAAGCCGCACGGGAACAATTAGTAATAAATAAAAATAAAGTACCAAACGTTTATTGTTGGCCAACGGCGGATGCCGCTATCGGCGGATGTCACTATGTTTGGAATTGGTTCGCGCAAGAGCATGGATTATTTTTACTCTACCGTATCCACAATCATTTCCCAGAGGACAAAACGAGTCACAAGTAACTCAAAATAAACCAGACCAGCTAAACTCAAATGACACAATCCTGGGTAAAATACTATACGAATGACTCCTTCCTCTTCAAAATCAGTCAAGCCATTTAGGCTATAGTTCATTATAGTATGATTATCATCACCAACGGCTCACTATACGTCCCCACTGAGCGGCTTGGAGCCCTAAGTTAGGGGGGACTACATCACCGACACCGACGTTGATCGGTGCGAGTTGACTGCACCACGATGTTATCCTTCAACGTTAGAACGTCAGATAACTATGACATTCGAATTCGAAAAGACATATTAGAATGTGACGGGGATCGAACCTAAATATCAGGTCGGGTCTCGTCAAGCGCTTAACATCTGCGGCATCGACGCTCTGGTCAATCTGTTCAATACGTTCATGGTAAAATATTAACAACTTGTTGTTAGTTCGGTAACATTGCCTTTTCGTCCGCTAAGCAATATGCAAGTAGACGTCAAAAGATTAGTACCGGGTACGAAAATACCTCACCAGCTGATGATAGTAACGAACACCTATATTGTTTCCTAACAGGTAACCCATCAGCAATGGCGTCGGACCAGGAGTCGTCAGATGAGGAGCCCGATAGTGAAATGTTGAGTGACGATCTATACTTGCAGGACAGTGATGATGACCGACAGGCTAGGAGTGTTCAGGTTAGTGCTAGCTTACCTCTGACAGGAAGGTTTAGGTTGCGTTCTAGTATAGTCAGAACGCATTGGGAAGCTTCGTTATGCTATGCAATAATATGAGCCCCTGGACTTGATGAGACCCATAACTGATGCGCATTTGTTTATCGTGTAAGCCAGTTTCGAAACTGTCTCATAAGATAGAAAGCCCTTATTTGCCACCTATACCAGATTTCCCGAATTAAAAATACGTTTTCAGTATGATTATTTGTTCATTTCCACTTTAAAGGGTCTCTCAGAAGACGTGCCTCAACTGAACTGCTTACTGCGACCTCCTCGCAAGCTGTTCACGAACTGCCGCGAGCGCTGGCGGCAGCAGAACGTGAGCGGTGCCTTCGCTGAGTTACGACGACTGGTGCCCACCCATCCGCCGGACAAGAAGCTGTCCAAGAACGAGATACTTCGGATGGCGATAAGGTAATTAAGTAACTATATTTTTCGTTAGAAAACAAACTGAAGGCCAAATGTTATTTTAATAAGTAATTTCTCACAGGTACATCGGTCTTCTCTGCGAAGTGCTGGACTGGCAGAAGAGTCACGGTCTTCTCACCAACAAGGAGAACTCTGATCTTGCGGTGAAATGCGAGTCTCCTCTAAGCCCACCGACTAGACACCTTCGTCTCAAAAGACCGTACTTTGAGGAGGACAAAAGACAGAAGACCGATGGAGATTTTGGAAAATATGGTGACGAAAACGAAGAGAACTTTCGGAGAAATATTCACAGGAGTGCTGGTTTCAATAAAGATTATTATTTCGGGAAAGACCATGTTAAGATTTTGAGGACTCAGTATTACTTCCCTTCTCGATGGAGACAGAATGTTCCATTTAGGAATCTGGCAGCAGAACGGAATGGCAATAATCTCTTAATGATTGCACCCGCTCAGGGAAAAGAGGATGATAGTAAAACTGGCAATGGGAGAAGTAAAGATAAAGATGTCGCGGACAAATAAAGTTGGTTCTGTTCATATATTTTGATCTCTGCCTTTGCTAGATTATTTAATTATGTACAAGAAAATGTACACTTTAATTGATTCTGTGTTTGAGTCAGTATTTGTAAAATGTTATTTGTTAATATTATTACCCTTTTATTTTATGTTATTTCATTTGTTTTTAATTATTACATTACATCTTTGACCAATTGTTCGGAGTGGTCTAGTGACGTGACGCTCGCAAGGAGGTAGACACGTCAAGTGCATTTATATTCTGACTGATTACGGAATTTTAATTAATAAATTAATAAATCAAGTTACATCTGACATATATTTCAAGATGTCATTCTGAATATTGCAATAATTTTCGCGGAGGAGAGTGCTCTAAAATGTTGCTGAAACATCGCAATCCCCTAGTATTGGATTTGATATGTATATGTGTTAAGAAATAATGTATTTAATCGATATAAAGTAAATTGATAACTGAAATATAATTTAATTTTTTTCATTTCATGAAGCGCTAATAGCCTAATGGTAAAGGGTACGAGCCACCTACCTAGCAATCGTGGGTTCGAATCTCACCATTCGACTATTGTCCTGAACCATATCCTACCACAAGCACTTTCAAGCTTATAAGAAATGGTTACAAAAAGTATTGGTACATTAACATAAATCTACTAATATTTTAACTAAAAATAAAAAAAATATATTCACAACAAAGTTTTAAAGTGTTAATGATTAATTGAATTAAGTAAAAAATTCATCTTATATTATATAATTAATTATAATACTTTTTCGTTGCTTTTATGCCAGTTTATAAAAGACTTCACAGCGTTGAAGATGTCATCCGCCAGTACTCGGGGCAGTTCGAACGCCATGAAGTTACCGCCGTAGTCCAGGACCGTGTAGTTCAAGACGTTAGTGTACTTGGCGCGCAAGATGGCGGGCGGTTGGTAGAATAACTCTGACTTAGGTTGCATCACCCACGTCGGTGCTGATGTTGGATAACTGAAAGAAGAAAGAAATGTTATACAAAACTTAAATAGAAGACTTTTGCATGTTTAAAATGGGAGTGAAGATCTCAACTCAATGAACGATTGCTTCATGTTAAAGAGCCACGGATGTGGTGCGGATTATAAGAAAAAAGCGAAAGTAAAGACTCCCTTGATCTTCAATATGATGAACAACGAACAGTGCAGTTTCGAATAAATGTTCTGAGATATTGCGTGATGTGAATAGATATCAACATTCGTTCCTTTCTTCTAGTTGACATATTTTTAATTTAAGATAGAATAAGAGATATCCATCATAAAATGCATGAAAGATATGGATACGGTTGCCTTTTGACTTTGATTATAAAAAGCAGATGCACTAGGGATGTAACGCTCTTGGATTCCTAACGAGTATTTATATAGTTATAAGATTTGTTTAAAAAAAACTTACTTATCTATGTCTATAGCTAAGTTCTTCTTGCTAAAATAGTTAGCGTAGATCCTGATCGCGCTATTGATGGAGTTGGACGCCCAGTAGAACATCAGATTGTCGACGAGTTGTTCCTTACTGTATGTCGTCAAACCGCCGTCGGGAAGGAAGCGGTGATCTCGGTTGGTCCACGTAGAGAACTTCTCTAACAAGAATGCGGCCAGACCAACTGGAGAGTCGGATAGACCAATACCTAAAAATAGACCAAACAATAATATAGTACTTAGACGAATTTAGAGGAATAATCTGTAGTCAGTAATATATTTGCTGTTTTCTTACCAATAGTATCAGGTTTCGTAGCGAAGAGATGGCAGTATCCATACTCTTCTAAAGAATATGAAAACAGCCAGGACAAGGGATACAAGCGGTCGGCCAGGTGGGACTCCACAATAAGAGATGGGAAGAACCCACCCAGGATCATCTTAAGTATTGACCCTGATGTCTGGAAACACAAATATTCTGAAGTAAGTTATATTTGTGCGAGAAGCCTAGAAGCAGAAGGAATTAAGTGAAGCCATCAGAGTTTCGTAATGCCATCTTTTGTATCGGAAAGAATCGCAACTGCCTTAACAATACCAAAATTCAACGGAGGCCCAATCTGAGTCATTTACCTGAACAGTAGGTCCAACGCTGTAATGCCCCATTACATCTTCAGGGTAAAAGGTGGTCAAGGCCGCAGATATGATGGTACCCCAGTTGCCGGCTTGAATGTAGTACTTCTTGAAGCCGAGTCTTTGCATCAGTTGTCTGTACATGACCGCCATCTCTGCTGGACCGAGTCCTGGGGGTATTGCTCTCTGGGACATAAGATTAAGTAATGAAAGATCAAAAGAGCAGCAAGTAAAATTAGATATAGTTATTGTTCGAATATATGTACTATTCGATAGTTCCAGAACAAAGCGGTAAATAACAAACCGACTTATTTGTCAGGCTCCCTTTTTGTATTTGACTTGAGAAACATATAATCATCTTATCAATCTTTATATTTGCTAAATACGATTAAACTTACATCAGAAAATCCAAATCCAGGCATACTAGGGGCAATGATCTCAAACACGAAGTCATAATCAGGTCTTTGCTGAGTCAACATAGGGATGATTTCATAGAACTCTCTCAAGGAACCTGGCCAGCCGTGGAGAATTAATAATGGTAGAACTGTAACTCCTCGTGGGACCTAAAATAAGTATTTGTTAAAAGAAAATAAGTTGATTCCATTATTGTCAAGCGTCAAGTGAAGAGACGCGTGACTTCCACGCGCAAGAATGTCGCTAACCGAGCGACGTACACCGTATAGACGGTTGTTACTGAGTGGAGCATCTCATGAGGTGGCAATTGATTGACCATTCGTGTTGTGGGAGATTACGTATCACTTGCTCTACAACTGCAAAATAGACGCATTTTTAAACAATTACTAAACCAGCGCTTGATCATTTCGTATACCTTCGGCTTGACGTGGATGAAGTGGATATCAAGACCTTGAATGTTTGTCTTGAACTGTGGGTACTGGTTCAGCGCGATCTCCCTCTCTTTGAAAGGATACTCCTCCGCCCAGTACTTCAGGTAACCTTCCAATTCTTTAGTGTTGAAGCCGTATTGGAAAGCGATGCCTTCTAGAGGAGGTGTCAGCGGACGATGCCTTTTGATTCGTTTCCTGAGATCTTCGATCATCTGTAAAATTTAAATAAGGGACTATGTTCTAAATTACTTCAAGAGATAAAAAAGTGCTGCTTATGAACTGGCATGCCATTTAAACGTTACAGTCGTATTCATCACAAAATGACTTATTAATTACTAGTTAGACTAGTTAGACTTTTTTCAACCAATGAGATGCTTAATTAATTATTATTATAACGGAAAGAGTTGCTTTCCGTCTTAATCAGGGCAATGTTTACAGTTTTTTGTACGCAAAGGGGGGAAACGAGCGTTGGGATCAACGAGGTGACCGTCGATGCCCATGGACTTGCGCAACACTAGAGGAGTAGATGCATTGCCGGTCACAGTGACAGGTCTTGAACAGGTACTAATTATAATAATATGCAATAGTTTACTTGATATTAGATGGTAACTGGATAAACCGTGCAAGAGGTTATCAAGAACTTGAAATATCAAGGGAAGCTTTGTCTTGTCTTATCAGGGCCAACAATAACAAAGTGTTTTTATGTCACGAATGCTGTGTTTAGTATACAGAAGCGAACTAACTGATAATGTATGAAGTTTATTTAAGAGGAATAAAACTGAATATTAAAGTGCCGATGAAAGTTGACATAGGAAAGAACAGAAGAGCACAGTGATATAGAAATTTAAAGGCTATATATGTAAATAATATTGAATTATACATTTGTGGATGATGATGATGACGTCCTCTGTGACGGATGCGACAATGGCGAACCTTGCTATCTCCGGGACTGGGATCTACGGTGACTTGCAAATCCGAACTTACTCATGATACATGTGTAAAAACGATAGACTAAGTAATACTTTTGTGATGGAGATAAAAGTGTTTAAATGTCATTATTCAAAATATAACAAGTATCGTGAAACTTACAGCTTCATCAAATCGTATTGTAAACGGTCGTATACTGGTATCCTGCTTTCCTTTGAGTTCAACCGGCCCCCACCACTTGTCAGGGTCGGGTACTGGCAGCTGAGGCGTCGGGCTGTACAGCCACCATACTATTGTTCCCAGCACAGCAACGGCCGCGTACGTTAGCCACTTTGCCATTGTGACCTTGACTAAAATGCAGTTGGACCGATCTGTATTGTTAATTAAATGCAAATACATATCTTGGGGTAAAAATAGTGTTACACGATTTTGGTTAGTATTTAGAATATTATGAATTTGATTGATAACACTTACAAACGGAATATCAAACCGCTAATAATCACGTATTCAATTTGTGTCGATACCGACTAGTTTCGAGCTCAAGGAGCGTCGGGCCGCGACCACGAAATAATACCAATCCCACTCACCTTGAAGAAGAGTTGAGAGAGAGAGTTCCGCTCGAAATTAGTCGGTGCTGACACCGGGTGAATTGTTAGTCTTTTTATTTATAGTTTATAATAATGTTCTACTAATGTTTAAACAGTTTGATGACACTTACGTAAGCGCAGTCGGCTAAGAGGCCACAAAATTTTGGTATACGTGCGTCGCTTGTGAAGCCATGTAAGCAAATGATAATAAGAAATATTGACGAATTATGATTTGATCATGTTACCTTGTAAAAAAATAAAGATTATTATAAGATGCTGAATACAGCTGGGTCAGCTTTTTCTTCGCATTGTAATGCAGATTTTTTTTGAAAATTATTTTTTTAATACCGTTTTCACACAAATATTATCATACAATTTATTCTACTTTTCATATCAATAATGACTATTAAATTTCATACAATCAGTAAATATTTAATCAATTAATTAGTACATTAAATTCATGGAAATACAACGTTAGTATGATTACTGTAAATTGAAATTTAATTGGATTTATGAAATTCATTGTTATATCATATGATGGTACTGTCTTAGTCATAACTTATTTATATAATTAATCAGTGATTAATCAGACGATTAATTAATAATGTATAATTCATAACAATTTTTTTTATCATTTTTGGAATTTTTTGTTAATTTACTTACATATCTTTTACCGCTCCAACTAAGCTTTAGGTTTGTTCTTGGATATGGTCCGCAATAGTCGTATGGCATGATTCGAACTCTCGACCACGTGATCGGAAATCCGGACCCTTAACCATTAAGCTATTGGCGCTTTCATTATATTATAATAAATAAAATATTAATAACAATAATTAAAATTATTGTTATTTTTTTTTCATTCGGGATCAGTCGTTGGATGCGAAAGACGGAAGAACACAGATTGTGAAGGCCTGGAGAAGGACTATGTCTACCCGTGATAAATTAACAATCATTGTCATCATCATCACCAACCTTTGTCTACCCACTGCTGGAATAATTACGATTAATTTAAACAAAGAAGCGATTAAAAAATAATTATTTATTTAATACAAAAATATTAAATTAAACTGTGTTACAGTTCCGTCTTGTTATTTTTATGCCAATTCCTGAACGCTTTGACTGCGTTGAAGAGATCGTCAGCTAGCACTTGGGGCATTTCCAGGGCGATGAAGTGACCGCCGTAGTCCAGCACGGTGTAGTTCAACACGTTCTTGAACTTCATTTCAATCATGCTGGGAGGATGGTAGAACAACTCGTGTTTGGTTTGCATCACCCATAGAGGTACGGAGGTAGGGAAGCTGTAATAAAATTATCATATGAATTAAGCAAGAATTATTTTAATAAGATACGGAAATTGGAAATAATTTTTCTGTACGTCTGTTTTCCATCATACTGGGACAGGAAGTGAGTTTTTTCGTTAGTTAAAATAAATTTAAATGTAATATGTCATTACCTAGTTATTTTTGTAATTGCAAATATGTATTCTGAATTTAATAAATGAACAGATAATAAAAAACAAATATAGAAACTTACGAATCTAAGTCCAATGCCAAATATTTTTTGCTGAGAGCATTGGCGTATATTCTGATCGCACTGTTAATACTATTTGAAGTCCAGTAGATCATCAGGTTATCGACGAGCTGTTCTTTGCTGAACTTCTTAAGTCCTCCGTCGGGGAGCGAGCGATGCGCGCGGTCAGTCCACGTCGAGAATTTCTCCAGGATATAGGCCGCAAGACCAGATGGGGAATCCGATAAACCAACTCCTGTTGACGTGAACGAATTGTTTTTATTGTATGTGACATTTTGTATAAAGGTTTTATAGCTTTTAGTTAGCGACGGGCCGCGAATGCGCTATTATACCAATCCCACTCACCCTGAAGATGAGCCCCCGATGGGCTCGAAACTAGTCGGTACCGACACCGAGTTGCACGTG
>JAODUI010000002.1:3467846-3482075 GCA_027563995.1 Papilio gigon
ATATAAAAATGAATTACTGTTCGTTAGTCTCGCTAAAACTCGAGAACGGCTGAACGGATTTATCTTATCTTGGTCTTGAAATGTTCGTGAAGGTCTAGGGAAGGTTTAAAAGGTGAGAAAAATTAGAAAAACTACCGTGAAAACCTTAGTAATAGGCCTTTTCCATTTCATATACAAACGTTTTTTTTCCGAGGAGGAAATGTTTTTTTTTGTATTTTCTAATAAATTTAAAAACAGAGTTCACGGGTTCAGCTAGTTTGTTAATATAAATGTATAAAACAATACCTAGAACTGAGCAGAGGGTACATTATCTGATGCATGTTCTCCGGGAAGCTGTCCCACACATCCTTTTTACTGCCCGTTGGTGATATTTCGTATGTCTTGAGTATTTCTTGTATTGTTAAAGCATAACAGTCCATATTCTGTAAGAAAAAACGGCTATTATACCATACATTTGTTCAGTTAGAATTAGAATATTATTTTTGTTTATTTCTACTAAAAGAACTTGGCAAAAGACTAACTGCCAAACTTTATTGTAAATAGATCACTAACAGACCACCTTAGTATAAGTTTAATATGAGAAATTCGTATTAAGGGCATGTATAGGAAGGCATTAATCAATTCTGAGTACAGCAATAACTGAAAACCTCCTTTATAGTCAGTTGTTTTTGTTTAATTTTAATCAGTTTAGTATTATTTTTAATGCTATTCCAGATAAGATAAGGTTATGAAAGCTTGTGATATGATATGGTTCACGACTATAGTCAGATGGTGGAATTCGAATCCACGACCGCTAGATCGGTAGACCGTAGTCTTAGTCATTAGGCTATTTGTGCTTATCTATAGTTAAAAATAACACATACCATTGTATCCTTTTCGTATTGAAATGCTCTAGACAGTTCTACAAGAGCTGTAGCCGCGAAACAGTTATCGACTATTGTAAAGGCGAAGGGCGATCTGTCTGGCTGCACGTACTGACGGGGTAAATGGCCGGCTTCGATAGCACCCAGCTGTCCTAAACAGGATCCGCTTGCTTCACTCACTTTGCTATCGGGGTCTTTGCAACCTGGAGAACAATGTACACCATACATGTATTATAGAGTGGAAAGTATTTTGATATATCAAGATTCGTCTTTAATCGCATGGAAGGATTCAAACCCGCCATAAAATTAGTAGTCTGAAACCTTAACCATTAGATATTTTTAATAGGAGGGCAACGAGCGGTTGGATTAGAAGGTGATTAACGCATATGGACATCCGCAATACTAAAAGAACAGAAAATGAGGTGCCCTGAGAGGTAAGCTTCTTGAAGAACATACCTAATAGTAAGAAGATATCTCACCTAGTAATAAACAATCTATGAGCTCCACTATAATAGGATCAATAATCTTCCCGCCAAAAATAGCTTTATGTATTTCAGTTCTATTGTTCTTGAGTAACACATCTAAATGTGTTATTGCAAAAGCTTTAATTCTTGGTATTTCATTATTCAAATGTTCCAAGTACCATTTTATTTTATCCAAAAAACCTTCTGGTTGAGTTCTATTCACGTGTCTTTTAATAACAGTTTTAACTTTATCTGATATATTCGTATCACCGAGAAAGAAAAGATCTGATAAATGTGCGCTTAATAAATTCTCATTTTTTAATACGAGATATTGAAATATTTTATTGATTTCTTGCGGAGCGTAATCGAATTGTTGTAATAATGATACAGCAAGATTTGATAGTAGAGGTCCGAGTGATATACTGTCCAGATTGTGTATGAAAGCTGACCAAGCTTCGGCTAATATCTTTGGAAATTCTTTAACGAGAGGTAATGCTGACCTCAAAGTCGCGAGGACTTTGAACCTTAATGGTGTTATATACTTCACTCCCATTAATTGCATCATATCAGGAAAGCTTTTCAATGCCTTTCTCTTAACGGATAATGCAACCTTAGCGTTCACTAGTTTATGATCAAAGTATGCTAGAACGCCCAAGAACTTTGGGTTTAAAAAGTCCGCTATTTGAGTTGTAGTCATTTTCATATTCCCAGTGGGAGTTGCATCCGGGTCGTGACACGCTAGGTATCGACAAGCGTTCAGCACTTTCTCAGGATTACAACAGTATTGAAGCAAAAACTCGGTTAAAATAACTCTAAAATGCTTTTTAATAAGGCTCAAAATAGAACACCTCGTCAATTTCTCGAGAACTGAATAACATTTATCAGCTACATTACTCTCGTTCAAATAGACGTGAACGTATATCAGCGGAAAACGTTCAATTATAAAATCTGATACAGCACATTGAACTAACGAGGCAATCTCTTCAATCATGGCTGGGACTTCTTTAATGGTGACGGAATATGGTATCAAATAAGGTAGAAAATGATGAACATCTTTCGAGATGAAATCCCTATAGCCGACGAAACCAAACGCTCTGACAACTTTCAATAATGATATGGCGAAATCTTTTCTACAGTAAAGACTGCATTCAACAAAAAGTCTGCAATAATCCTTTTTATATCTATGGTACACTTGGTTTGGTGTATAACTATGGTATTCACAAAATTCCCTTAAATAAACCTCAGCTTTAGGCGCAAGCGCGCATTGTGGGTGCATTATGAAATATATAAAAAGTTTTGTAACAGGCAACACTGCTGTATCATCACAGTAAAGGCCAAATTCTTTTATTGCATCCAATGTTGCTTCTTGTTTATTGTAATTGTTGCTCTCTAAACTAGTTTGTGTTAATTTTACTAGTAAATTGACGCATAGAGGAAAAACATTTTCACTTTGAGTTGATCCCTCAGTATTGTTGGACTGGAAAAAAATTGAACCCTTTAATTTTTTTTACAATTTACAATCTTCAATCTACAAGAAAGCAATATCACGTAAATTGTTTTTTTAATTCATCTTTTTGATACTCACTGTTTTATGTCGAATAAGTGGTCTAATTGCATTTAAAACGTATTTAAGATTTTCTTCATTAATAATTTCAGTTGATAAACCGTAGTTAAAAACATAATAGTGATTACATAATCCCTCGAGCAGTTTCCAATACTGACTATTCTCAATACTTGTGTATTGCTTGCAATTCAAAAATTTACAAAGCAAACATCGTAAGCCATTGAAAGTTGATTGTTGTGATGGGGTTATTTGAACACTTTCATTGTATACGACCAAATATTCTTTTTTAATATGATTAAAAAAATTGTTCTGCTGTAACTTTTTTTTATGGCAATTATAGCAAATAATTGATACGCTTATTGCTTTATTACAGAATATAGATTGACCTTCGATTAAAGAATGGTCGAGAACAATGGCATATGTTCCTAAAGACATACAGGCAATAGCTGGAAGTATCTTTGTTAGTTGGTCTTGTATGTCTGGATCTGTAGTGAGGAATGCCGGCAGTAGTACTTCGCCTATCAACTTACTGGCGAATGATATTTTACATAAAATAAGTAGAGGACATATTGAAATAATCTGAAAAAGTATAAAAAAAACAAACTTTTAATAATATAATGATTAAAAGTCAAAATTGAATTTAAAATATTAAAGCTTTTGATTCCATTTTCATTTTTTATTGTATCAACAAAAAAGGCTATAAATAACTACTCAGGTCATTGCTGTTAATGTAAAAGCTTGAACACAATAGCCTACAAGACAATTATAATAAAATATTAATCATAAAAATGTACCTCTTTATATGTGGTTGAATTTTTATTTTTTATAATTCCATCAACCAAATTTAGTATTACCCTATCTATACCATCATTTTCTTTGGTGTTTAATATTAATTTTGCCAATAGTATGTATTTCAGAATAAGTACTTTACTAGACTCATTGTAATTGAGTATTCTAAATACATTTTGCGATGAATCTTGAAGGCACAACATATTCATTACTTTAACTTTTGAAAATGATTCTTTTCTCGAATTTCCATTATCATATTTTAAAATGGATGTTGTTGTTAATACAATATCAAGATACAATGACATACAAACATTATCTTGGAAAAGAATATAATCATGTGTTTTAATTAACTTTGATAGCATGTCAAATGTTTTATTTAAATTAATTTGCTGTAACATATCAGAATTATCATTGCTATTTTTTTTTAAATGTATAAAAACTTTTTGCAGTATACTCAATGCGGATAGACATTTCATTAAATTGAATGACAAAGTAGTACTATCTCTTGCATCATTACTGAATTCTAAACTCTTGAAAATGACATTAAGCACTTGTTTAAAAAACCAGTCCTCTTTTAATTTGTTTGTTTGGTATTTTTCTGATTTAATGTACTCCAATATGTTTTGAAAGTAGCAGTCTGATAACATATTTATTTCATTAGAATCCCTTTTTTCAATATCTAATATGTTTTTGGGGAAATTCAATGTCTTGCTTAATGAGAGACAATGTATTTTTAATTCCTTATTAAACGCTGGTTTTGATGTACTTTTCAATACAGTTATAGCAATTGTTGATAAAACATCTTTGTACTTAGAATTAAATGATTGGTCGCATGTTTTTAGTAATCCAATTAATATTTTGTTAAAATTCATCAGTTGCTCTGAGGTTATATTGAAGTTTTCAATAAGTATATCTGTATTTTGCACCAAACATTCTATACAGAATAATAATTTTCTATATGTTTGTTGAAAGGTAGTTTGAAAATGGATTCCTGATGAATTATTTGTATTCTTTATTAAATTGGCAAAAAAATTTAAGGCTAACAATTTAACTTGTATGCTGTAATTCTCAAGCATGTATAAAACATCATCAAGTAGCTTTTGGAGGTGTGGCAAGAAATTGTCAATATTAAGTAAATATGTAGGTATGCATTCAGACAGTAATTGTAATACAACATCTATCAATGATATACATGTATTAATATTTTTAACTTCAACACTTATGGGCTCCAAGTTTAATTGCACATTAGGTATAACAATCTGTTCAGGTTTGAAATTATCTAATAGTATTTCTCCCGGTGTTAGACTCTCTGAGTTTTCCTTGTAATATTTCACTAAAGCAAACAGAATGGAATGATACTGCAAAATTAATTTTTCATAAAAAGATGCTCCATTTACACATAGTATATTAAGAATTTTAACTTGAGCATCTTTACTTGATCCTTGTATCCTGAAAAAAAAATATTAAAGATGCAAGTATTTTATGATGGATGATGAAAATATACCATTTTTTATATAAAATCTTAGAACTTACATGTTTAATTCTTTAACAGAACACACATAAAATAATCGTCCTAATAACCAAGTATTAAATGCACAATAGTAATTATCAGGGCACTTCGTAGAACCGACTCTAGGTATTAACACCTCTGTAAAATCTCTGGAATAGTATCACAATAATTCAAAAAAGTCACATTTAAAAGATAAAAACCGTAAAGATTAAGGCTCACCCCGAAAGTTTCAAAATTGATGTTAATAAGCGTTCAAGACCTTCCGCGGCGTGTTCAAGGTTATTAAATAGGACCATAGTTGGCGCATTAAACATCTGCCATACCGTAAATGGTCCATCACAATTATCTTCATCCATTTCTTTAGCTTAAAAGAAAACATTTAACTCAAACTCAGCTTTAAATTAAGGTTATGTTTATGAAACTGACTGTCAAAAATGAAATTTATGTTTCCCGCCAAATCTACAGAGTGTAGATATGTAGATAACTTGTTTTAAGTTTGAATTCCCTTCAAAAGCCTTCTAGGATACACTATGCCCCGGGGTATTGCTAGGTCTCACTGTCCTGTAATTAAACGTCAAACGAAAACGTCAATGTCAATTTTAATTTCAATGTATACAAGCCTATTTATCCAACACTAAACTAAGTTTTCGTTAAAATGGAGCTGTACACAACAATATTACTACTCATTATCATTTCATTATTTATAAGAATTTTCTGGGTTGTTTATACAATACTCGGATCGGAATTCAACCTGGTAGTACAAAAATCTTCACTAAAAACAGTGGTTTGTATTGGATCAGGTGGTCATACCACAGAAATGCTAAGACTTATACCGAATCTGAACAAAAATAAGTTTCTGCCGCGTTTATACATACTGGCTGATAGCGACGTGAGTAGTGAAATTAAAATACACAAAACAGAAAGCGGCGCTACAAGTTACGCACTAAGCCGAATACCAAGAAGTAGAGAAGTGAAACAGACATACTTGTCATCTGCGTTCAGTACAATGTATGCAACATTTTGTACTATTCCTGTTATTTATAAATTTAAGCCTAATGTTGTTTTGTGTAATGGTCCAGGAACTTGCATACCAGTTTGTATTGTTGCCTTTTTGTTAAGATGCTTGTTCTTATTAGATAGTAGAATTGTCTTTATTGAGAGTATATGCCGTGTAAGGACATTGTCATTATCAGGGAAAATCCTTAAGTATTTTGCAGATATATTTGTTGTACAATGGCCCCAATTACGGGATGTCTGCTACAGGGCTAAATATTTTGGTAGATTAACATAAGATTTATGTAGTTAACTATTTAAATGAATATATTTCTGCCAATACAAATAAAAAACTAGAATCGGAAAAAGAATATGTATTTCATGTTTTAGTGAAGTAAGCAATTGATGAGAACTTATACATAAAATCAACCAATTTCTTGACTAGATAAATGCAATGCAGTAATTCAAACAATCTGTGTTCCCAACTCTAAACTGATATAAAATATTGCTTGTATCACTGTATTTCATCTGTCTTTGTATATTTCCCTATTAAATTTCAAGGGTATTTGCCATACCTATTACAAAAAAAAAATAGCCTCATAACAAAAAAGTTTGTTGAGCATAAACCCATTAAGTCATTTTTATTTATGACGGTAAATGAAATCAAGTTCTATTTGCATATTAGGTGAAAGTCCGATTAGTTTTAATAAATTGAACGATACATATTTAGATGTAATTCACTTTCTGACAATTATCAGATCAACATTACAACTATGCTATGTACAAAACATTGCTCTTTATATAAATTGCCAACAACAATATATGTAAATGCTTCAGTCTTTGCACCCATCATGTGCAAAATCAGACCACTAATCTATTCGAGGTTTGTTTAGACTGACTCCATTTATTATTAACAAAAGAAATTATTGTAAAATGTTAATCATATTTAAAAATAAGTATTAAATAAAACATTGTAAATTAACCTTAAAACTGAAATGCAAGGACATAGGATATTGATATTTTCAACAGAACCTTAAAATTGTTGGTAAATATTGCAATTACATATTTTACTCGATAACTCATAAATTTTTCATTCTATACTGAAAACTTGAGTTCAACGTATACATTTTAATGGAATTTGTTCAACAAATATAAATAATACAATAAAACCTTACACTTTGAAAAATTCTTACAATTTCAAAGAAAACCCTTGTTTATACATGGAAGCATATCAAATTTAGTTTCGAGTATCACAAAATCAAATCAAAAGATAAAGCAAATCAAAGATATCTTAGAAAGTTCAAAGTAATATCAGATTATACAAAATCACTGATAGTACTGAGGTTTTCTAATATCTTGGTGGCTCGGAACATTGTACAACATTTTACAAAAGATCAGCCGACAAGATATTTTGAAAAATGTAAACATGATCACAGTTTAGAATTATAATTTCCGTTTATACAATGTGCTAAATAAAGTTCCTTAGTCTCAATATAATGTGACTACACTTCCTGTGCTAAGGCTCATTTTCATTAATTGATAAATTTGTTAAAACACATGCTGTACTGCAACACTTCTTAAGTATATGTAATATTTTAAAACAATATTTTAACATGCAATAGACTTCATTAACGAAATGCATGATTTTAAAATTAAAGTCATCTCCATTACAATTTCATTAATATTCTGAGGTATAGATAATAACACGAGTTTTGACACTCACCAATGCCCCGATTGGCAGCAACCTTTTTGCACCATAGAAACAACAATGCAAACTTCAGAATTTAAAAAAAAACCATACATGAAATGTAACATTTTGTAATTTTTACTACAGTAGATAGGTTTTCAATTCTCATCTCAAAACTTATACATGCACATGTACCTTTCAATTTGCTTCATGCAAGCCGGTTACCAACCAATGAAAATAAGATAGTTGAACTATTTTTTTGCACAGAGTAAGAGTAACATTTATAATACAGCAAATATTTGATCTATTGTTTTCAGTATAATCTAATAAAAATATGATACAAAAATCTTATCACCACTTAAAGGCTTAGGCACACAGTCTTTTTGGCGAGCCTGATAAAAATCAGGTCAAGACTTAAGACTTGCATTACATAAGTGCATTAAATATTATTTGCATTATTTAAATTTTCAATTACTTTTTAAAACCAATTTGATATAATTGTTTGTTCACACTTTGATTCATTCAAAAAATACTTTAATATGAATCCATATTCCGTTCCAAAATACCCGGAGTAAGAGTAAAACCTTATCAAATTCATATTATATCATCTTAAGCTATAAGGCTTTCCTTAATTATCTAAAATACCTTATTAACAATATCGCCAACAAGTCAATATTTAGGCACATCTGAGAATACTATGAATTTACATAGTGGACTAATGCAAATTATAAGTACAAAGGAAGAATTAAGTTTTACTTACATGACTATTGTAAACAAAAAATTAAGTAAATCAATTCATGGTTTAAAATTAATATCATTGTTAATGCTAGACATTTGGTCAGTGGTTTCCTGTTTAGCACTATGCTCAATTCTATTTTCGATTCTTAGTTTTTCATCGTCAATGAGGTACATAGCTTCATCATATGTAGGCGGAGGGGGTTCTGAACCTGAAGGCTGAGGCTTACTTGTGGTAGCACTAGCAATTAATGCATCATATGACGGAGGAAGTGTGGCACTTGACGCTGTTCTAGGTACCTGCCCTCCAAATGCTTGCTCTGCTTGTACAGCTGCCATGTCCTGGGATAAAAAAAAATATGTTAACTGGTGGCAGATGTAGAGAAAGATGGTTTGATATTTTATACAATACAATTTATAAACATTTAAAAGGCCTTCCACTCCTCAGCTGAGTATTAGAACAAGTATAGAGAATAAAGCATCTGACACCTCAATTTGTGGTAATTGGACAAAAATAAACTTTTAAAAGAAAATATATATACAATAAATATGAATAAGGGAAAATTATTATAATAACTGAAAGAAGTCTTAATTAACTATATTTACAAGGTGATTATCAAAACTAACAGTGAGGAGAATCAAAAGATAATACAGCTTTATAATTCTATGAACTACTCTGTGTGTTTGGTGACTCAGTTACAGTATACTTAATGAATTTCCATGAACTTGTTACAATTAGTATATAAAATTAGTCACAACATAGAAATGAATAAATGCAACTAATGAAATACAAAAAATTATTATTTTAGCTTAGATACTTAAAGTATTTTATTATAATTAATATAACACTATTCATATTATTGACCTGAAATCAAATGTAATAATTTTGTTCTGAATGTGTACAAATTCGAATCTATGGCAAGCATACAAATTAAAACATCCTTGTAATATAATTTGCGTTTGTTGATAAGATGTGTGGTTATTGGGTTAAGGCTATGTAAACAAGGATTATTTCGGCGACAATTTTCTTTTCGCTAACATAAGAAAAGACGTTATTGTCGCACATAGTTTGATTTTTTTTTCGGTATAAAGACCTCTCGAAAGAAATAATCAAATTTAGGTTGAATACTCAAAAACTGTGAAGTCACATGACTTACCCTGATAATTGCACGCTGGTGTAAAAGCATTTGTATGACACTCTTTCTTCGTAAATACAACATGCTCTTTACAGCAACCATCATCCCAGAACAAATAAATATTGGTCCAACAAGCCACATGTGTCCTAAGTTGCTTAATATGTAGCCATCTGTGTCTCCCAAGGCTAGGACTGTTATAACGGTACCTACAGAAAATAGTACCATCGATAGAACAAAATAGGAATAACTGGTACAATCACATCGACCAAATCTTTGATCTTCGTCCAAATCAAAATCGCGATGCCGCAAACGATGCAAACGTTGTCGAATGAAAGGGCTATCAAATACGGTAGCCATTTTATGATTTATTTATAAATTAATACGCAGAGACTGCAAAAACCAAGTCAACAGCTTAACATATTTGTTCTATTATTATTTAAAATGTTTATTGAAAACAGAGAAGGAACGTAATAAGAGGAAAATATTTTCTATGATTTGCTTTGCTTTGCCTTTCTAGCTGTCACAGATAACACACCTCCTGCGCATCACTTTTATGCGGGGAACAGATTCTACAAAACTTTCTTATACAGAATAAACAAAGACAATTTTCGTTTGAAAAAGTGTAAAATTTCACGCAGTAGTAACGGTTGTTGTGAAATTATTTTCTTCGCTATATGAAACTTAAATATATTGGGTATTAAAATGCATTTTAGAAACATTTTAATTTTTAAATATTTATGACATTTTATACAGTCAATTTCCAATAATTCCTTTTCAGCCTGCAAAGTAAAGCCAGCTCTGCTTCAACACATGTACATCAACTTTAAGAATCTGTAGTTGCAAAGTTAATAATACGGG
The DNA here is from genome assembly GCA_027563995.1 of Papilio gigon. Taxonomy (NCBI): domain Eukaryota; kingdom Metazoa; phylum Arthropoda; class Insecta; order Lepidoptera; family Papilionidae; genus Papilio; species Papilio gigon. Next base: position 3,478,446 of record JAODUI010000002.1, read on the forward strand.
AATTTTAAAGTAAATCTAAAATAATCTAAACTAAACCTTGGCATACCTTACGCGGTGAACTATATTCAAATTTGTCGATTCAATAAGCCGTAAAAAATGTCACTAGGTAACACCATCATCATGATATCGATGATATCTCTGAAAATGTGACATCTTTCTAATCTTATGTCAAAGTATGTGATGACGCAAAAGTGGTTGTATTGTATTGATATTTCTTTATTTTGCGTTGTTTAGTTGAGTAAAAAAGAGTTTCCGATGATTGGCATTGTTATCATATTTACAATTCCTCTGTACTTTTAAGCTTTTGTAAACCTCTGTCAATTTCTCGACTATGGGTCGTTTCATGTTTATCATTACTCTTATGTACATTTACAAAAGTGGTAGGTTTAATTTCATTTTTAGATTATAAAGAAGCACAATGTATTTAGGAATATAACTTTAAACGTAGAGTGTTTCTTTATAGTTTCGTGCTCTCTTGACGTGTCACTTGTAAACGATGGTCCAGCCGTTCGTGGGTCGAATATAACATTCACCGCAAGAGTAAAGGGGTACAGTGGAGAAAACCTTAAATATGTTTTTTCTGATGATGTCCAACCTCAACATGAACAAGAGGTGAGATTTAATACAAGTTTTGTTTGATTAACTTACACATCTGATAGTGAGTAGGGACAACAATGTTGACTAGTTGATACATTAAATATTAAAATGGATACGATCCAATTCTAATAGCCGTAGTTATTTACTAAATTTATTCTATACAAATTGATCCCAATACAATTGTGATTTACATTTGTTGTTAACTCCCTGCAAGTTTTCTAATAGGTGAAAATCTTATTGGCATTGAACATTTAATGAAACCGTTCTGTTTTTGTTAGTTCCAATTATCAACAAATGAATCTAAGTGGACTGTGGAGTACCCCAAGGAGTTATATGAAGCAGGAGAATATGTAATGAGAGTCAAGTTGATGAAAAGTTTTTATGGGATTTGGTATTTTGTTACATCAGCCAGCTCTACATTCCAGTTGACAGGTAATTTTTATTAATGTAATGCAATCTTGTATATTTTTCCCAAATGCTCTGTATGAAAATTTAATATATGCTAAATGAAATAGATAAAAATGATAATGGATTCCCCAAACATACTTTGTTACCATAGTACAATGGCATTGGAATGGTGTTTTGTTTTATTAAAAAAAAAATGTAAACATTATCTTCTACTTATAGCCTTGATATCACCATGTTTGTTAGTACACTTCAAGATGTTTTTACTCATGTTAGATTAATGACATTTGATTTCATAACTTAAACAAATATGTTATACCTTATTTATAAAACAACTTTAACTGACCTTCGAAAGTCATGTAAACAGCATGTAACAGACCCATTGTCATACTATATAGCTAGGATAGGTTGGATTAAAAGTACTGTGTAACCTTCAGTTGTTTTTTTTTTTAATATCAATGTGTTGTTTGTAAATGTTTGAGATGGTTTCATTTTCAGATTCACTAAACGGAAATTTATTACTGAATCAGGATAATCTTGTAAGACCTAATCATTTTGTGGCTGTCAATAAAACTGTATTTCATTATATAAAACTACCTGATAATGAGATGGAGTATTTAAAAAATAGTGCATTCACAATTATAACATATTGGTTCATAGATTGCATATATATAGACCAAACTACTGATTTATCATTAAATTACACATACACTGATTTAATGGCTGATCACTATATTGATGCATTGGTGGTAGCCAACAATTCACCATTGCCTCCAGTAACAACAACAACCACCACAACAACAACAACAACAACTACTACTACAACAACAACCACTACAACAACAACAACAACTACAACACCCAAACCAACCTCAACAACAATTAATACAACAGCAAATATAAGTATTAACCCAATAGAATCAACAAGTGAAAGTTTACCCATTCATAAAATGGTAAAACGTATGATCTCCAATAGAACAACTAGAAAGAGGAATAATTCAACAAAAGATTACATTTGTCACAACTCTAGTATTGTGCCTATTGGTAAAACATACACATATGGGCACTATCAAGAAACAATAAGCATAAGAGGTGAGTCAATTTGATATTTACAATGTCTGTATTGTAGTTTGTAATTTTGTTGACAGCATCGTCAACTTCCTTTCTATACTACATATAAAGCTTAACTCATGTGTAAATCGGTGTCGGTATCAACTGCTTTCTAGCGGTAAAATGTCTTACGTAAAGTTTAAATAATTCAACTTCCTTTCTATTGTGTCGTTTATTCAGACTTGTTCTGTCATATACTACAAAATTTGTTGACATGACTGATGATTTTCGAAATTGTGATCAAATTGATTATAAAAAGTATGGTATATTACTTATAAAACGGCTTAACTCACGTGTAACTCGGTGTCAGTACCGACTAGTTTCGAGCCCACCGGGGCTCATCTTCAGGGTGAGTGGGAACGGTACTATAGCGCGTTCGCGGCCCGTCGCTCACTAGTTTTAATAGTTTAAAAGTATGGTAAATATTTTTATTAATTTCAAACTAATCGCACAACAAATCTACTAATAGTTTGTCTAAAACTGGTCATAGATAAAAAAAACTCCAACTGATTTAATTTCAGAACCAATATCAACTGTAAATATATCTGGACTAAATTGGCTACAGCACGGAGACTTGCTCAATCTGCAAGTAAAGTACACAGGCTCCCCGCCTTTTGCATATTGTGCTTTATACAAAGAAGGGCAGTATAATATAACGGGGAATGAGACATGTGTTTATAAATCATCCACTGTCTCCAACGCATTTCCCCTCGTCCACTACTTCTCAGATTGCGACCAGCACACAGTTGTTGTTGTTGTCGAGAATGATATGGGCAAAGCTGTTTCCAGAGCTACAATTAATATTTATAAAGGTAATTAATTTTTTTTTTCATTTATATGACTTTGAATTACAGCCAGATTTCATTAAAAATATATGGTCAAGGAAAGCTATGTGCAGTGTAGTTAAAGTGACATAGACTCCTATCTACTACAAGCTAATTGCAGTGGTAAATGCACACTCTGTTATGTGATTATCTGTTTTATTTATACTTACTCTGTTTTATTATTATTCTGCATTATTTAATCTCTTATAGTTATTTAGTTTTATATAGTAATGAAATGTGTTTCTTTTCAGCCACTGTCCACGCCCAATTATCGGTAATAGTTGTGCCTGTTGTATTCTGTCTGTTAGCTGTTATTTTGGTAGTTTTCGGTATGGCCTACTACCAACATCGTTCTAGGTAATTTTATCTTTATTATATTATTTCTAATGACTATTGCTAAGAGAGATGGAATAGAATGGCGGCCACGGACGTGTCGACGCAGCGTGGGTAGGCATCCCGCAAGATGGACCGATGAAATGAACATAACTATCCCTAGGAAGTTAGTAGAAACAAATTGATGGTACATTAAAAATACTACATAATTGTCATTTGTATTTTTAACAGACGATGACGTTTTATCGGAATGGGACAGAAAGGTGTTGAACTTGCCCGGAAACTTTGCCGACTTATGTTTACAAGCGTTCACCGCGCGCCAAGAGGTCATCGATTGGGTCAAGGAAATAATAGCAAACGT
>JAODUI010000002.1:3482175-3492224 GCA_027563995.1 Papilio gigon
ATGGACCGATGATCTGGATAAGTTTGCGGGAGCGTCCTTGATGAGGGCGGCCGAGGACCGATCGTCAGGGCGATCTTTGGGGGATGCCAACGCTCAGCAGCGGGCGACATGTGGCTGATATGATGATGATGATGATAGCTAAGAGACCAAATTCAAATTCTATTATTGTCTATTAATTGTAACACTTTGAAATACTCGATAACGTAACGAAGTTTTGCGTTTGTTTTGCGTTTTTTTTGCCGGTTCATTATTCGAGTATTTAAAAGGTACCAAATTTAAAATAACGCCTGAAGCAAAGCACGAATTTGTCACCCTAAGTCATTATAAAAGAACTTTGTTGTACAAAGAAAATAGACAGGGAAGAATAACATTTTTTTCTCAATTATTTTATTCTAAAAAAACAAATCGATTGTTAGTTTAACTACCTCTGATCTAAATTCAAGGAATATATTTGTATTGCTTTAAAATTCTGCAACTTTTAAAAGTTATTTATATTAAGTCAAAAACGACTAGTGTTCCATACAAGAGCATGTCAATTCACACAAATATAACAGTATTTTTTTATACGATTTCACCAGTGATAAGCGGTAATGAAACTCAATAAGAACGTATCATGTGCTTCTATTTTAATATTTAACATTTTTCATACATTATGGTGTTTATTATTATTTTTTTATTTCAGATATACAATAGAAGTGGCCGACTTTGAATTCGGCCAGCAAGCTCACTTAGATTATAAAACCTTCACGGAGAGACTTAGAGATAGCTTTAGGAGCGCATTCGACTTTAGGCAGAGAGACAATAATGACCCGCTCACTTCTGACACAAGATACGATTCCATGTCCTAAGGTGAATGAATGATGAACGTATTTAGTGGTGAGTTAATATGTAACAGTGATGAATGATTAATTATTGTAATCCGATGCATTCAAATCGATTTATAGCTTTAATGAATTCAATTAATTTCGAGTTTAATAATTAAATAAATTTATGTATTCGATAATTGTCAATATCAAAACCCAGTTCATTTGATCGTTTTTAGTTTTTTTTTTTAAACTTCGCACGATGTTTATATATTACGTCTGGAACGCATAAAAAAACAATAATATGTTTTAGTCTTATGTTTTTGTTAATTATGTTTTGGCACTATCATCATATGTGAATTGTGTGCACTTGTGGCTATTTTTTTTTTTAGGGTTCGTTAAATGTTTACGTGATTTAAAAATGGTCTAGAATGTAATGTACGCAAATAATCTATGGCCGATTCGTATTAAGGAGTTTTTATTTAAAATTAGTTAACTTGGGAACATTGATGTAAAATTTCATTTTAAGTCATTCCTATTTGTGTGTTGAATGAAACGTGATGTGTTCTTTGTAGATATTGTTGGACTTATTGAAGTAAATAGAAATGAATGGTATTGGACAATTTGTAAGAAAAAAAAAAAGTGTATAAAAAATAATGTTATCCATGGGCTTTTATAATTAACGTCGATCAATATTTAAAAACTACCGCCCATTGTTTTTCCTATATGTCCTGTGTTGGTAATTATTCAATTCATAATGGGTGCAGCATTGGATTAGTATGAAATGGTCCTTGGAGAAAATGAATCAATTCACATAGTAATTAGTATGAAGCAGTTATAGAAAAAAAAATCGACTGTTTGCAATATAGAAATGTATAAAATGTTTAATGATCTATGTTTTATTACTGATATATTAAATGTATGTTCGTCAGTTTATAATCCGACTAGGTATAGGTTTGATTGTCGGCAGATTGTGAACGGAATGAATGATAATTGGACGTGGTAAATAATCTGTAGGTGACAGCATGCTGCATTCTGATAGCATAAAAATGGATGGATTGTGATAATTTTTGTCCTTGTCCTACAATATAGTATTTTAGTGCTTTAAATTTATATTGGCGTATATAGAGTTATTTATATCCCTAACGTTATCCATAAATATATTGCCAAAGCTAAATAAAGTCCAATAAAAATCGCATTTTAATTCATTATTTCATTTTTATTAATCACTGGATTTATGTTTCGTCTGATTAAATGATTTTTTTATAGTAATTCTTTTTTTTAAATTAAAAATAAGGGTTCGAACAGACTGATTGCACTCTAAATTATGTATTAGTTTGTTTTATTGTGTATGGATATTTTAGTGTTTTATTTAAGTATCGTTATGGTGAAGTCACTAGCCTTTGAGTTGGCACGCGGGAACTTCAGTACTCCTTTGTATGACGTGCCAACTCAAGCGATAGACTATATTGTTATTGTTTTACATTTATTTTAATCATTTTCCATCAATGTACTATTTTTTTTTTGCATGTTACGTCCAGTACCGTGTATTAAAGCGACAAATTTATGTTTAAAAAGTGATGTGAGTCATGTTTTGTGATATTGTAGGTTAATTTGAAATCAGCATCTATTTATAATTTATTATAGTCATAGTTTTAGTATATTCTCGTTGTTTAGAAGCGTGGCACGGCATTGCGTGCACACTATTCAATTACATTTGTTGGATATTGTATCATCACCATCATCAGTCCTTGTCTACCCCCTGTTGGAAATCGTATTGACTTATATTTTTTTTTTAATTTCATTTAATTATTCGATGTTTTTTGACGCAATAAATGTTGTAATGTGCCAATCTTCTAAACGACAGAATGAAATATTGATTGTAGTTATTAATAAAGTGTTATTTGGATTCTATTAATGTTTTATTTATACGAGAAGGGGGAAACGAGCGGCGAGGCGTCACATCGACGTCCATGGACTGTTTGATACAGAGACTGCGAATTGTTTTATAAAAATGTCAACCCTGTTGGCCAAATTAACTCGTTTGATATTTTACTAACTGCGAAGTTCCACGTCGATTTATAATGTAATTTTTTTACAAGCTTTAATTCTGTAATCAAATCTTACAAGTCAAATTAGATCCACTTCCCAGTTACGATTGAGCTAAAAAATTTTCCCCGCATGTATAAATCACATGACAATACAAAATTGTTTACAGAGCTGATCTGATGGTGCTGGGGGATTGCCATACGACTGTAATTGTGCGACGCAACCCCATCGAGTTTGTGTTCTTTGATTCGTCTCGTGGATAAGAAAAGCTTTTTTTAATTAATTTATTTTAATGTTTAGAGGAATTTCAATAAAATTTTATTCAAGTTCTACAGAAACACGCAGTATAAGATAACACGTGACACGTCGGCGTCGATGATTCAAATATCATTTAATTATTATAAAACATTTGCATGAACATTAATCATATCTACATTCTAATAAATTGGAATAACAACTAATTACGAAATGTAGCGTATGTAAACGATTTATTTTTATAATAAACAAAGAGTGCTGTAAAAGAAAACCAGTTAAAACGATACAATAGAAACATATTTATATAAAATCATCATTATCGTCAGCCTTTGCCCACTGCTGAACCTTACCCGATGTCTTCCTCGGTGGTTCTCCGACTTCCCGACGTCTGAACTAAGTCGGTCCATCTGAAGGTCGCCCCAATCGTGGCATAACAGCGTTTCAATTCTTGACTTTGAATTCTTTCAATGGGCAACGGGAATGGTTACCTTTTTTTTCAACATGAGAGTACCTCATTAATTCCTCATTATCTTGCATGCCTACTATTTTAAATCTGACACGCGACGCGTCGCGCGCATCTTCTAAAATTTCTGCTGGCATAGTCGCGACTGAACCGAAAAACGTATTTAGGTGTCTCCTTAAATTGTGTATTATATTAATACTTTCAATCATTTATTTTTCGTCCACTTCAGCTGAGTTAAAGTTATTACTATCCGAAAGTAATTACAATTTGAGGGGGGGAGACGCTCTTCGACCAAAGCCCATTCGGTCAATTACTGCAGCGCGGCGGACCGGCGAATGACATTGACGGATCACATTTTCTTAAATTGAATGACTTATGGTTCTATCTATAGAAAAGAACTTTATCATTTATTAAACTTTTGAGAGCGATTATAGCCCTTTTCTTTTTTGTTGTCCCAACACAAAAGATTTATACGCTATTGAAAAAGTAAAACTAAAAATGTAATTAATCCAAATCACCAGGATGAACAGTAACATATTACTATTATCGCTTATATATACTTTAATAAAAGGCTTTTTAAGTTTTCAGACCGCTTTTAGATCTGAAATCTCTAGAAAACGTATACCTAACGGTATAATAAAAACAACTACACATTACTTTGTATAATAAATAATAATTCGTTATGTAAAAATGTTCGTTCAACGTTTTTTATACTAATTAAACACATCCTTCCTTTAATATATTTAAACATTTTTGAATCTGTGTAAAAGTAATTTAAAATACAATACTTATAAATGTTATCATCATTTATATGTGGATGAAATGTTATAAAAAAACTTCCATATAAACACTAGACTATAACAAACTAAACTCGTGTATTCGTTACACGGTTTAAAAACTCATCGTGAAACCACTCAAAGTGCCTCGACCGCGCTTAGCAAGTTAAAAATTTTAATGAAATGTGAAAAACGAATATACTCTCGACGTTTAAGTCGGCTTTTAACCGCTCGAGGTTAAATTAACTGTATAACATTACAGTGTTTTGCGAACGCCAAGTTTTATGCTTCTAATTTAGTTATAATATTTTTTTTTAACAAGGATTACTAACAGCTAATTAAAACAAAGTTGATAATCGTACAGACAATAGATCATCACATCACATTTTAACTAATGTTGAATTTATTTCATCATAATTTTTCCATTTGACTACTGACGTTGACGATATCCAAACACAAGCTCAAGCTTACCAGGAATGGTTACAAGAAATGTTAGTAAATTAACAACAACTCTACTAATATTTTAAATAAAAAAAAAACGTTAGAATGAAAAGTAACAAGTCATCCCGGCGGCACCGGACGTGACTTTAATATAAACAATTGTTAACCGTGACTTTTTAATACTGGAAGATCTTCACTAAATATCAATTTTTCTAAGAGAATGCATGTAACACACAATATGTGTAACTTCAGTTTAACAGTTAAATTACTGCAATAATGCTCGTTAAAAGGTTAACGATCAAATAAATACGTCAGTTGAAATCATCCTGCCGTTTATGCTCCGATTATGACGTCAGTAGTATTACAAAGTTGGTGAATTCTGTTACAAGAAATGATGACATCAGTAAGAGAAATATTTTACTTTCCTTTGTTTCCCAATAGTCAGAGATATTAGAGAATTGTGTCAACAATTTAATTACAATATTATAGAACCGACACTCTCAATTACTTTCAATTGAGGCTATTAGGACTTTATACAAATGAACTGTTTGTTTGTTTGTTATTGCCGGTAAAGTTTGGCAAGGAATATATTTAGTAACCATTAAAAATGATAAAGGTTTTAAGTAATAATGTTTATTAAATTACAATTAATCTGTAACAAAACAAATTTATTGGACGTCAATGACTAATACATTGTTTACGCCTGGAACGTATTCAATTAATCAAACAAAGGTTCGCCGGCCACAATGGAGCTTTCGATGCCACAGTGGTCTTCTCCTCTGAGGATTTTGAAGAATCCGTTATCACCCCAGTCGCTGTTCCAAGAATTCGCGATAAGCCAGTACTTGTTGCCGTTTTCGACGCCCCAACCCATTATCTTGATCGCGTGTCCGCCGAGGGCGTCGCCGGCGACGTGTTTGTAAACACCAGTCTTGTACGTCAGCAGGTCCGCGTACACAGTGAATGCACCTTCCACAGGGCCGTTCTTGAACAGCTCAGCTTTGATATGATCCTCGCCCCCTCTCACCGAGTAAACGTGCTTGCCGTAGTGTTTGTCCTTCTTGTAGTCTACTTTGTAGCCGGCCTCGCATTCCTTGATACATTTAGGTGTTTTAGTGTCACCGTTGCACGGCATCCTGTTACCTGGGACGTGGTGTTCGCACGGAGGAATCTCATATGGCCTGCAGCCCTGGCTGGAGTTGAAGCTGCCGCCGGAAACCAGCCCAACATGCTTCCAGTACTCCCAAGCGAGAGTCGGCATACCCCCGTTGCAACCGAGTCCACAAATAGGACAGCAACTAAGCAAGTCTTCGGCGGAAAAATGGAAATGTTTCGTACCGTTCGAGTAGGTGCAGACGCGGTCGGTCATCGCCTCGACCGCGCCGAACGCCCAGCAACTTCCGCATGACCCCTGATCTCTAACTTCGTTCAGTGTCGGGCAGTTGGGCCACTTGTCCCTGGGATCGAAGTTCTCGGGCAGACTCGCTATTACATCAACTTCGTGCTGCATCGTAACTAGTGTAGTGAAGCGATCATCTTGCAACACACCCATTAGTTTCTTGATATGCTTGAACGGCGTATCCAAAGGGAAGTTTCGGCCGGCTTTCCATGAGTTCTGTTTTGAATTGATCAGATTGATAAAGTCATCGCTGAGCGGGTCCGGTGAATCAGACATTACGGCGACCGCGCAGAGCAGCAAGCACGTTACACTTGAATATATCATTTTGTTTTCTTTGTTTAGCAGTTGAGGTACAGATATAAGTAGACACGTTACCCGCTGGAGTGCGGCGCGTCGACTGACCGCTCGGCGCTGTGGGCTGTGCTCATACGCCGACTAATTGCGTCGAACCACACGATACGGGGCAAGTGGCCGGCCGACCGACCGCGCGTGTCGAAGGTTAATCATCTATCTATAGTTATCACTCCTTGTTAGCAAACACAGAACGGTTGAATACTATACGACTATCAAATATTTGTCTTGTCCCCGTCCGAAATAATTAGTCGGGGGAGGGCAGGAGACACTTTTGTTTGTACAAGACGTTGTTTGAGGCTTAAAGGTGATTGACATTTATGTAGGGGAGATTAAGCATTCATGGAAAACAAAACATATTTTTCTTTCGTTTACTTTTTATATAGTGTAACTTGTTTGTGAAAACAGCCTAAAATATAAGAAAGTTGCTTAATTTAAAAATAATACTTATTTCTTCATTTATTTGTATCTTTCCACGTACCTTCGACCTTCTTTATACGTGTTCCTTTAATTATAAACATTTTTCATAATTTATCAAAATGGAATTTGAAGACCGGCAATGTAAAGGACATAAAATTATATTCACTGTATTTATACATTCTCGTAGGTAATTACTGTCGCACCCAAAGTCGTTTAATGGTCACTTAAAATGTCCCTTAGTGCAGATGTATCGTACTCAGAGTGCGGCAGTAATTAATGCCCTTGATATCGTGGTGTAGTAAATCACACTTCGTACTCGAAGTAAAACAAGCGTACCTAAGTTGTATTAATTCCACATACAATTGAATGAGTAAGTTTCAATAATCGATGTTATTTAAAAAAATACCTTACATTCTTTGTGATAATGTCGCTTTAAATGTATGCAAATGTGTCCTATAAATTATATTATCAGTGAAGTTTTTATAACAGCTAAATTCTTCCCATCAACATCCACAACTATAGTAGCTGAACTCACAGACGTCATGTCCTAATTCATCATATTACAACAGCCACATGCCGCCCACTGGGTGTAGGCCACCCCCAAAGATCGCCACGATGTACGATTGTCTGCCACCCTCATCCAAGATAGTCTCGCAAACATGATCAAAACATCAGTCTATCTTGCGGAAGCCACACTGCGACGACCTATTTTAATTGTCCTTATTTTGACTATTAAATTCCTTTCTTTTTCTTTCGGAATAACGTTCTTTTAATAATAATAAACAATTAAATATTACAAAATTTGTTAGAAAATAACATAATGTAGTTGTGAAAATGACTATTAGTTATTGAAACAGATGACCATAAAGGTTGCACGTAATATCTCTACAGGAAACAACAATGTTACTCTGCAGTTACCTACATAATATTTCCTGTTTTGTCACTTGACGACCTCATGTTTTGTATACATTTTCTTACCCTAGAAGGGTAATTGCACTAAATAAAATTATGGAACTAAATGGTACTAAATAAAAAAGAAAAACAACGTGATTAGAATTAAAGAGCCATGTCAACGATGATTCGAAACTAGACGAAATTCTAAACACGTGGAATTCTCTCAGTTTTTTTTTTCAATTTACTCATCCCGAAGTGTAGCGTAGCATACATAGCCTAAAAACTGTCGCAAATGTAGGACTTGTTACTAAAAAAATTTTCAAATCCGTGCTGTGGTAGTATACACGACGAAGATAAAAAAGTTCTACCGGACCGGACTACCGGACTACCGATGTAGCGGTCGTGAGTTCGAATCCAATCATTCGACTATTATCGTGAACCATATCCTAACACAAACTTTTTCGAGTTTATCAGGAATGGTCACAAGAAATATTAGTGAATTAACAAAAATCTACTAACATTAAAAAAATTATACAGTTATATTTGTACACGTGTGTGTTTTACATTTAGCACAAGTATTTCTGATAGCAGCAAAAATGTTTTGTTACGTGATAATTTCGCTGTAAAATAACTAGGTAATGATTTTCTTGCAATTAATAGCACTAAAGTAATTCCATGTTATATTGTTTAAATACACTATTGTTTTGTAATGAATTTATAACTTCATTTGTATTCATAGAATTATGAGTCAATTTTTTAACCGTAAAAAACACAAATGTACATTAATTTGATTACATCGTAGTTCGATGTTCCACCATCAACCTGCCCTTTTCCCTACTCAAGGTCTCCGCAGTATGTACTACTCTCCCATACATCTCTGCCACCCGTCATTGAACTCACACCATTCTTACGCATATCCTCTTTCACAAAATCCAACCACACATTTTCGCTCTTCTTCTACCTTTACAGCCATCCACATTCAACCTTCACCTTCTTGTTTATGTACTCATCTCTTCGCATAAAATGTCCATACCACGATAATCTTTTGTTTTTCAATTTTCCCATCACTGGCGCTACTTACATCGATGTTTGTCAAATGGAATGAAAGCTTGTTTTATTTTCATTATCAAGTAAACATATCAGAAAAATGTAATAATGTTTAATACGGCGTGTTATCCCTTATTTCTGTTTACTCCGACGTCGTCAATATCCTGTTCGTATGTTTACCTTTCGCTTCATTTTGTTCTTATTGCTTCCATTAAGTATGTTGCCCCACGCTACGCTAAGTGTAAACGATTTGATAAAACGGGATAACATTTTCGCTTGAGTTTGCTTCTGTGTTCATAAGTGTAGTAATTATCGCTTGTTTTATTTAATTATAAAATTAATTAGAATTAATTACATACGATGATTAGCTTTTATTTATCCGATAGAGCAAAACTGGAGTTATTAGTTAGTTAATAATATTATCATTAACATCAAGAGTAGTGTATAATGTGCCGACCCCCCGGAGGGAAAAGGGATGGTTGATGATGAGCAGATATTTGTTCATACACCAATATTTCTTTTACCACTTCAACTAAGTTGTCAGCTTGTCTTCTTCTTCTTTCTCCTGCCCTGGTCCCACTTTATGTAGGGTCGGCACAACATTTTCTTCTCTTCCATTCTCGCCTATCAGCCGCCATCTCATCAGTTACCCCTTTCTTACTCATGTCATCCTTCACGCAATCGATCCATCTTTTCTTAGGTCTACCTCGACCCACATATACCTCCACCTTCATATCTAATATTCTTCTTTTTATATGACATTCATCCCTTCGCATAATATGTAAGCTGTAAGCTTGTGTGGCTTAGAATTTTCGAGTGGCTGGATTTTAATTGTCGACCACGTCGTCGGATTTTTTTTTTTTTTTATACGAGAAGGGGGGCAAACGAGCGCGGGATCACAAGGGCGATCATCGACGCCCATGGACACCTGCAATACTAGAGGAACCATAGGTGCGTAAATCAATATTGAACTGTCATACGATTCACACATGCTTGCAAAATTTTACCTGAATCGGAAACTCGGAAGTGGATCAAATTTAACTTGCAATATTTACGAACACTGTGATGTTAAATGTAACTTTAGTCGTAATTTTCTTAACTTAATGCTTATTATAAAATCGTTTCGTTGACACATATAAAAATATAAATAA
>JAODUI010000002.1:3494640-3514993 GCA_027563995.1 Papilio gigon
TGTGTGATGGTGGTTAAGATATTAAATAGTTCATAAGAGAGTTCCTCAGTGAAGATTTAAAAACCGAAATCTATATCATCTTATATGCCCATTGAAGACTCTAAGTACAGAAGTAGGTAAATTTGGCATTTGGCAGTGTGTAACTTGTGATGTCCCCCTTAATGAATTAAAAAAAAAATAAACCATTAAAAACACGTTTTAAATAATTCTAAATCTGAATGGTGACCAAAATTCTTAATACTTTCGTATTTAACATCTTAGTGAAGTAGTGTTCAACGTTAAGTAGAAACTTGCAAATACTCGTACCTCTGAGGAATTATTATTTCTATAAAGCGAATTTTAATTAAAGACGATAAACTCTTTGATTTACTAAGACACTGTTTTTTTTTTTTACTTTTTCACATCTAGCTTTCCCATAGTATGAGATTGAAAATTTCTAAAATTATATTGAACAGTTTCTCAAATGCCCAACAACAAAGCACCATTAAATTACGCTTCATTAATAAAAAATCATTTTTTTTTGCTCAAAAAATAGAAACATTGTAAAGACACAAAGTACCAGGACGGCATAAGCGATATGGGAACACGTTTGTTGAACTCAAGCGTAGTCCGAGTCTAAAACTGTGAGCTTCATCGCAAGCCCATCTGTTACGTAATTAATTATTTTGAAACAACGAAGAGAGGATCCCGTCTAGATGGTGGTGCACGTTAATTATCTTGTTTAGAGTTCTCTAAGCTATTTATTAACATTAGTTTCACTGTAGAATCCACAATGACCATCAATACAACGAGTAATGATTTTAGAAATATTTCCTACGTGCAAAAAATAAGTTAGACGCTAAAGGCAGCGAACCGCATATTAGAGAACATACTAGGAACGCTGGGAACGAAACACTGACAGACATCAGCGTTCCCTAGTTCCCCTGTTAAACAGCAGAGGGCAGATAAAGGATGATGATGAAGATGATGGACAGATATGTGGCTTTAAAAAGTTTATTTATTCCAAAGATTATTGAAAAGCAAACAAACATGACAGTTCGCAGTGACTAATACTAAACCGGCCACACACATTCAGTTTTGGCTACATTATGACAAAATTTTGATCAGTTAACGGTGCTGTCCTTAGTTGTGCAGTTAAAGCTTAAGATGTGTAACCGGCTTAAGGCTAAAAGAATTCACGTAAAGTGAAAAACATTACGTCAAGCCAAGACTATTTTTTTTATAAGAGAAGGGGGCAAACGAGCGGCGAAATCATAAACGTAGTCGTTGACGCCCATGGACATCCGCAACACTAGAGAAGCAGATGCGTTGCCGGCCTTTGAGAAAGAGATACGCTCGCATCTTGAACCACCTTAAGTCGGTCTGGAAATACCGCCGAGGACAGACTGTTCCTCAACTCGGCTGTGCGTGACAGAATATTGAAATTTATTTTTAAAATTAAAACACTTTTATTGAATATTTTTTTTATAAAATCTTAGTAGTAGCCAAATAGTAATCAGTCCTTAAGTCGAATAGACGTTTACTGTAATGATTAAATTAAAAGTTTGAAGTCGCTAATACACTTTCAAATATCTCGATATAGCTGTACAAGTATTTAAAGTATTACTTCATTAGTATCTTAATCAACACGATGAGAAACAATTTAATTAGTGTTTGAAGTGAGACTGCTTTAATGTTGAGTTTGTTGCTAACGAAATAAATCGGAGCTTGTAAAGTTTAAAACCTTTGACTAATCTCTTGTCGCAGTCGTTTGCAAAATTAAACGTAATTAAATTTATAGAACCCAAGGTGTACGTCAAAAATTATAATATATAAATCTAACAAAAGAAAAGGACACATAACATCTATCTGTCTAAACCTTTTCCCAATTATTTGGGCTCGGTCTTCTTCGCCCTAATTCACAAACAACCATCACAAACTGTTTATATATAAAAAAAAGTGTTATAATTGTTCTCTATGTATTAAAAGCAAGGAATGGAAAGAGGAGTGGACACATGGATAGGAGAAATATCCACGTGCGTCTCTTCCTTTGTTGTTTAAAAGCAGGGAACGTTTCTACAAACGCGGTTGTCTATGAGCAACTGTCGCTTGGTAATTTTGACAATTGTCAATGGCTTGTTGATCGTTCGTCACTTTATTAAGAAAAATAAAATCCAAAATAAACAAGTTCTTATTTCAAATTGAGTTTAATATAAAATAATACACTAATGTTTAATAAGCTTGTTACCAATTCTGTTCGATACTCTCATATTTTCATGTTAATATTGTTTTTACATGTTCATAACATTATATTTATTAACATAGTATGGTCCAGTGATCGTAAAAGCGTGAATCGATTTACATTTCAAATTATTATTTACATATATATTATATTTTACATTTACATGTGAAATATTTATTAAGTTTACGCAGTACGATTGAAATGTAACATCGCATTGACTTGGGAATCTCATTAGAATAGCTTTTATGTTTTACTTTGTCTGTGTTTATTGTTATTATTTAAATACATTTAACCTTTGTGAATTTAGGAACAATAAATGACAAAGAAAAGTTACTTAACTGTCTAGTCTCATTGATCCAATTTATATGGATGCTTTAATGCGATATAATTAGGATAATCGACAATACTAACACAGTTAATAATAAATTAGATTAACAATAACACAGAAGATGACATTGAAATAAATAAACAATATCAAGATTTTTAGATTTAAGGTTATTTTATATTTAGGTTTTTAAGATAACGACATTTTTGTATTTTTAAACTAGCTAGCTACTCTAGTGCATCTTCTCGAATAACACATTTTTTTTTCAATTTACTCAACCCTATGTGTAGTAGTGTGATAATAAAATCTGGTGTTAATGTTGTTAAATTTTTGTCTGGTAAAATTGTTTGTAGAATAAGAATTATTTTTGATTCTGTGCCGTAGTTGCTGAGATCTCACATAAGAAAGTTTATTGTTTTATATAGTAGTATAAATTAGATCTTTTAAATTCATACTATCCATATTATATTTCATTCAGCGCCTATAAATATTGTAAAGAGAGGATATCTAAAATAGCCATTAAATGCAGGCGCCTATCGATATAAAAGAGCAATTGTGCAAGATAATAATTTAAAGAAAATCCGCCCGTTCCGTGTTGCGCTGTCGCACCGAACTTAAACCATACGGCTTTTATAAAACTTTATACTTCTGCAACAGTATGGAATATAGATTTTTTTTTCAAAATCATTAATTGACTGTAAAAAAAACTATCTAATTTCCATATATAAAAGATATAAATAAAAAAACATTTTCAGATTTCTAAAATATTTTTAGTGAAATTAGAAATATTACTATTTAAGCTGTGATAGAGACAAGTGATTTATACACTGTCGGGTCCATTCTTGACACGTGGCTTACACTAGCAACGTTGTGGCGTTGTGGGCAAGTGATTAGGTGACTAATTAGTTGTCTGGAGCAACGATACGTCACTGTCCCCTAATGATCGTACCCTGTGCCCGATTTCAATTATTTACACGATATAATCAATCCTATTTATCTACATTTTGGTGTCTATAAAATGGCTGGAGTAATAATTGAAGTTATTTATTACAAATTATACATGCCGTCTTGATACTAGGTTTACTTAAACTAGGAATAAATAAAGAAAAACTTAAAAGAAAAGTCGAGGCAACAATGAATCTGTTTTAGTCAGCAATAAACATTCTTTAATTTTCATTTCAGTTTACTACAGATAATCCCGGAATAACAATGACTTAATTATTCTTGCGTTATGTCAAAATTCATGAGTTGGTAACAGAGCAATTTAAGAAAAACTGTACAATATCTTCTGAACAACGCTTGTATGAACAGAAACGTCAATTTTATACCAGGTATAATGTATTATTGGTTTATTTGTAGAAATTTTGCGTATTCTTAATTTAGTCCTAAATTTAATTTTATACCGTGTTTATTTGTAAGGCCGTAAGAATATATATTTTTTTTTTTATAAATTTATCAGTTTGCTGGTCCTAGATATAAAAACTATACGTGTTCTATAAAAATAATTCTCAATATATTTTACTTACTTCAACTTCACTTTAACATCGAATGCAGACATGACTTCATGAAATTGATATGAAAGAGATAGATATATTTTTCCGATCGAATAATGGCGATTTTGAAAACTGGACTTTGAAAATTTCTTGTGATATTTATATATAAAGACAGGGGAGCATAGTTTCGCCGAGTAATTAATTAGGAAACAGATGGAGCCGGTACACGCCGGCGGCTCAGTGCGCTTCCGGTTCGGACAGCTCGCTGCCTAATGAATGTGTTCCGACTCGCCCGCTCTTATGCTACCCTGGTACTTTGTTATAACTAACTACTTTGAAATTATTTTATGGCATATATTTATAAGAAATTAGCATCAGCTGCAAAGAGATCGAGTGTCCGTCAAGCGAACTGTAAATCCTAGTTCAATCCTCGCTATGCACCAATACGAAGTGCTTTTTCGAAATCTTTATGTATATTTTTCGAGGTCATTACTTAGATTAAAGATATCGTAATTCAACTTACAAGTGTGTATGAAGAAATTTAAACATGAGCGAAGTAAACTAAGTCTAGTAGGCCTTGCCCTCAGTGGGGACATGTATTAGCTGTCAAAACTAACAATTTGACAACAAATGGAGTAATTGAAATTGCACATGTTTACCGTGATTTATTACTAAATATGGATATGGATAGAAGTCAGATAAGTAGATTTCATATTTAAGGCAATGTTAATATGTTTGCAGTCTGAATCATAGTATAAAAGTTTTCCGAATATACGAATAAATTGTGAATTTTAGAAGTGCACGCGAGTGTTGCGGTACCACTTCCGGTCGTTTTACGCTCCGTTTAGGTTTTAAAAGCGATTGACTGTGCACTCCGTGAATTTGTAGCTCCAATCCCTTTTTAAATAAAAAGAAAAAGCGACTCCACTGTCTTTTGTGTTCCATTGTCCGTTTATGAAAAACGCTGCGCACCGAGCGTACCTCTATGTTTGATGAATTAAAGTCCCGCGCAGCCAGTTGCATACATCCTTCTTTCTATTTTTCTTTGATTAATCCTAAGCTTTCAAATTCCGTACAAATGAGTAGTTGTCTGTTCTGTTAAGTGAAATTTTACTTGTAACTTAAATAAAAAAAAACACTTGAAGTGTACCTTCTTTTGGTTTAAATGTTAAAAACGTTGATTTATGTTTTTTTTTTACCTTATGTAATCCAATTATTCATAAAACATAAGTTTAAAATACTACTACGGGATTTTCGCTCTAAATTTTGCAGTTCTCTGGGTATACCTTGTTCGCCAATTTATTTATTTTCGCCCTCAAGTGCCAATTTACGTCGAAAAAGGTGCGCTAGGAAAATATTATGGTGCAGTAACCCGAGTGATTTGAACACAGAATCGACATCTCATAATTAAGATGATTAAAAAACGTTATTTAGGTCATCGACGTCATTTAATATGCAATCTGGATTAGATTTTGCTTGTACCTTACATCGATGTTAGTTTCGACTTTCTGTTTTGTTACGAGCTTTATATTCGTTTGTAAA
This sequence comes from Papilio gigon, assembly GCA_027563995.1. Taxonomy (NCBI): domain Eukaryota; kingdom Metazoa; phylum Arthropoda; class Insecta; order Lepidoptera; family Papilionidae; genus Papilio; species Papilio gigon. The sequence goes on from JAODUI010000002.1 coordinate 3,500,222, forward strand.
TTAAAGCGACAAGGTCCCATCAGCGCGATCACGCCGCCAGCCGTGTTAGATAAATTATTCATCTGTGAATCGAAACACTTGCCGGTGGAAGTTCAGTTGCATGACAATCGTACAGCACTGCAAACTATTTTGAATCTTATACAATTACGATTAGGTTCATTTCAGCTCGTATAAATTCTTTCATTGACAGGATGCAGTTCTAATTTTTAAATCTACGCTATAAGGATTTTTCCTGTTTGTTTTTATTTCATGAAGTCATCCGACTTACCATACCTCCCTACTGTTACGTATTTTGAACGTGGAAATGAAGTAATGGACATTGTAATTTACAAAATATGAACAAATTTCCTGATTGTTTACTAAGTCGACATTATAAAAAATTAGCCACTTTTTTAATGACGCAAATCGACTGTGAATACATATTATTCAAATTTCACTTAGATAACTAAATTCTTTAGTAAGGTTTCCTAAGTACTTTATGTGATTGCTTCTAGCAATTTACCTTTAACAAGCTTAGAATTCTACATTTTTATATAACAAGATTTTCTTAAGTGTGAACGTAGGTAGACCACAGACAGATCTAGTGAAGGCTTCGAATGCAACAAGAGTGGCAAAGGAGCAATATTTATTTCAGTCTTTTGAGACTTACGGTTAGTATAAGGTACCTTTTAGGTAGCTTTTGGCGTACATTTTTGAGGTTTACTAAACTTGTTGCAGTCCCCATAAAATGTAAAATATGTTTTAAATACATTTTGTAGATTGTGACCAATTGTTCCTTTTATTATTTCTCATCTTTTTATTTATATGACGTATAAAAACATTGTATTGTATTTATCACACATGTATTTCGATATGATTCATTAATAGTAAAATGTAATTAAAAACAATTGAACATTTTCAGTGCAATACACGTTAAGTAAACTTTCAAACATTTAAATTTGTTATTTGATTATCCCCGAGAAGCTCGCGTAGAGGCATCTGTAGCATCTGCTACGTGGAGTAATTACTACGCGGAAGTGATTCGGCCGCTTATTAGCCATCTGGGTAATATATTCCAATGATGTCTACCAAGTCACAATCCCCAACGTCCTTTGATTAAAATAATTTTATTTTTTAATTTATTTCGGCCAGTCTTACGGATACGGTGAAAAATATAATTGTTTACTTAGTTCACTGAATTTACTATACTACTTATAAAACGGCTTAACTCACATGTAAATCGGTGTCGGTACCGACTAGTTACGAGCCGAAGCATATTTGCCATTCAAATATTTTAAGTGAATAAAGTGAACAAAATTTTACATATCGTACGACAACGACCCGCGTCGTTTTCAGAACTTTTCAAAGATATTGTAAAATTCACATTTTCAATTTACCGATGTAAATCTCGATTCTTTTGCAAGTATATCCGTGTGTGGGCGACTTTACGAAAATCGTTTGTGAGTAAGATTGATGTACTTTAGTTTGACAAAGATGAATAAATTCTGTTAAATCTTACTAGAGTTTTGTGGTTATTTTACTTCTTTCTTCCTATACGTCGACAGGAAAGTCGATCTTATTTTCTATTATTTTCTTTGGCTTTTCTTCTTGGTATAATAATCTTCTCCCTTTCTCCTCTTACATAACAAAATCATTCTATTTTATTTTTATTTGTCTATATAATAATAATAATAATTATCTGTTAGGACTTATTTTAAGTGATTATTGTTTGCATTGTTACTTTTTAGTGCATCATTCGACCGTTAGAGAGCTCTTGTTATGTTCGACAGCAGCGCCATAGTTCTAAACAATGCACGTTACGATGAACTAATGGAACACATCCATTGTACGTGTAAGAGAATTTAAATCAATTTCACTTTGTGTACTGCATCTAGCAAACATTTAACCTTCATTTAAATGCAGAGGAGTTTGCGAGGACCGTTCTAAACAGGTGCAATAGGATTCCACAAACATGAACACGTTACAAAGCCTACTAGCGCGTACGTATTTGTCGCTTCTAAACTTGTTTCTGCATTAAATTGTATATTTATTTACTACATTATTGTAACACGAATTTCTAAAACAATCTAATTGAATCAAAATAAAAATATAATAGTATTTTTATTCATATAGTTACTAATTGATATTTTTTTGGATAGTGTTTATTTTATAATTGAAGTGCGGAATTTATAATCAGCGGTGTGATCGCAACGGTGGTCATCCACACACATGGAAGTCTGCAATACCAAATTGATAGATTTCGTTGAATTACAAGTAGCTCATTTATCCTTTCTTCTTCGTTGACAAGAATTTCTAAAAAAATAAATTTAGCCTTTCGTCCTCTCGTGACTAGAGCTTCTAAATTTAAAAGGAGTCGTATGAAGATAAATTTGTCTGCCCGAGAAATATCAAAATATTAAGCCGATCAGCAAAAGAAAAACATTGGCCCCAGCTGGAATGAAATTAAATGGCGTTGTCTATGACAGATCTATTCGAAGACGGAGGGCATTTATATGTCCTTCGTCTTAACGCGGCCATTCCTCTGAAGGATGTAGCGATGTAGTTTTTTATTCAATACATTTTCTTTCAACGTGTTCTCAATATTTTATGTCACAAAATAGCACACTATTCAAACAATACACAGCTATTAAAGTATAATAAATAAAGTGTGTAAGTTATGTTAACATTTTACTATACTAGCAAATCTTGTATTTTTTTTTTGAACCGAAATACTAATTTGTTTAATTCCAACGTATAAACCTATTAGTTGTCAAGAACTTTGTTGTCGAATTAAAAATAAAAAAAAACAATCAGTAATCTCTTATCTAAATTTCATCCAGAGCCATTTAGGTGTTGTGCAGTTACCAGCTATATGGGAGATAACTGAATTTCGAATTTTGCAATTCACATTTTTTACATTATTGTTTGTATAAATCTTTCACAATTTACATCTAATTTTAGTTTTAAGTTAGTAAAAGTTATCCGTTCAGCTCCAGTGTCTCGGGCCCCGACGATCTGATGAATATTTTATGCACCTCGTCTGATGTCTATTGAACGTCGCCCGCCCCACTCATTGACACGGAATAGTCAATTGAGACACCGTGTTTGCTTTGGTTGCCTGTTACAATATACCAGTTCAGAGGAGACCTTGTCTTCTTTTTAACGTCCCTTTTTATTTGATAATACGTTGCTAGTTTAATTATTTGGCCTCTAACACGAGTGATCGCCGCAACGTTGCCTATCCTGTGCCGTCTCCTGTTAGTCTTAACTTAACTTATCAGTAACAGCAATTATTTTTGTCATGTAATTATATAAATTAATTGAACGATAGAGTTACATTCGAAGATTCACAATCAGTGAATGATTCCAGTTCATTGCCATCAGCACATTACGTTTCTACCCAGGGTTTCGGAGCAAACCCTATATTGGAGTGACTAGGCACTAGTCAGTCAGCCTGTTCCAGCGCGGGCTATAAAATAACATTGCTACAAATAAATCCTTTCTTGCGACTTTGTCTAATAGATTTAAAAAGTGATCAGTGAGTCGTTGTTATTTTAATGCTGTTAGTTACGTAGGTGTTTGGACTTAACTACAATATGACAATTGTATTTATTTCTGTGTAAAGGTTATTAATATAAGGTTTCATCTTCAAGGCATTTGAAGGTAATGTTGCAGTGAGGTTAGCGGTGGCGCGTGACGGATACCTTATAAATGCGGTCTTTGAAATTAAATAATTAAACAGTTGTGTGGAATATTTCTTTTACTTTATCAGCGATTTATAAACTTTGAAATACTAGTTAATTATTTTTTTCTTATTAACTTTATCTCTTAAGATTTCATTTGAAGGATTATGCGATTATGGATACCAATGTAGTATTATTATTATAAAGCTTTTAGTTTTATTACGGACCTTCATCAGAGACGTCTGTAAATCGAATGTCGTTGAGATAATGTAGAGATAAGATTGTATTTCACAACAAAGGCGTTTGCATGTCAACGTCCTCGTTAATGTCGTCTGATGTATGCTCGTCTTATATCTTTATTGCATCTGGTTGTACGGAGACAAGACTTGTCGATTTACGACCTCTGTGACCGGGTACGAATTGATACAATTCGTTCAGTATTCTACCTAGTATAAAATAGTTTTAAGTTCAACAATCCTATAAATTATAAGTAAAAGAATGATTCATATTAATAGATCACTTGACACCGGTTTCAAAACTCCATTTTTTTGGATGTTCTTCTGATTTCATCTGCTCATCTTAAACGCTGTGTCCTTATATGTATTTTATTTTATACTGGACATCAATCTATCATGTTTTTGGTCAAGTTTTTGCGTTTCATAATATGACCTACCTATTTTTGTTTTGTTTGCGTATGTATTATGTTTGGTGCAGTAAACCAGGACAACGAAAGGAACGAGCTAGATTATGGTAATCAATTTATAGAATATCCAACGATAAAACTGTGTCGTCGAGAATAACTCGTTTTATGCGAGCAATTAAACGAGAGAACTGCAATCGAATAATCGGTTTTACTTGGTCAGCCATTGCTGATTTTTAAAGTTCTGAATTTATGTCGTTGAATCTTGATTTTATCTTTAATATCTTAAACGACACATAATTTTAAGGGGTTATAGAAATGTTATCTTTGCAATAAAGTTAATGTCAAATTGTAATCAGATTTATTTAAGCGGTCAGCATCAGCATAATAATGCTTACGTCAAATAATTACGATGAAAGGTTTTGATGTTTATGCGCTCATGTTAGTATCTTAAGAAACTTGATCGGTGTCACAATTTTGTCGTTTTTTTTATTTTCCCGTGCGGTTTCACCAACATGTCATCATAATCATTATCAGACTAGTGTTGTTCACTGCTGAGCGTAAACCTCCCCCATCGATTGCCGCGATGACCGGTCCTGTGTCGCTTGCATCCAGCGCACTCCCGCAACCTTGACCAAGACATCGGTCCATCGTGCGGGAGGCCTACCAATGCTGCGTCGACCTGTCCGTGGCTGCCATTCTAAGGCATGTAATTTCATTAAACTGGAACTAAGACTGATTTCGTATAATTTATAAAAACTTTATTTACACTACCTTGCGTGGCTGCAGATATTTTCTTGTGATTTGTGCCCTTTTATATATAAAGAAGTTATTGGAAATATAATAGAACATTTCCGTTAATTTACCAACACTTTATATAACCTTTCCAGGTATGCTTAAAAAAGCTTGTAATAGGTTATAATTCACGACAATACTCAAGCGATGGAATTCAAATAAACGACCGATAGATCGGTAGTTCGTACCCTTAACCAATAGGCTATTGGCATTTCAATTAATCGTCTTTAAGTACGTATTCCATTATTTAAATTTATACATAGTTCCTCTTAATGAAGTGACACAATTGATTGACGTCTACCAGGAACTCATGTCACACGACGGTGACAGATAATAGTTAACTAATAGTGTCTATACAGACAGTATAGAATAGTTGGGTATGAGATGTATGACAGAAGATCACGTGTTAATTGATTCTAAAGATGATACAACAATTTGTAGAATAATAGACTATTAAAACTCTCGTGAGTCATTTCACTAAACTACTAATAAAAACGGCTTAACGCACGTGTAGATCGGTGTAGGTACCGACTAGTTTCAGAGTGTCAGGCGCGCCGCGTGCCTATACCAATCTACACGTGAGTTAAGTCGTTTTTATTAGTAGCTTATAGTATAATAATATATAAAACGTAAATAATCATACTAAGATGTGTTATTCAACGAAGTTAGTGTCGATTCATAAAAAATATTCATGGCATGTCTATTGGTTTTGCAATCAATTAATTATTGCATATGCATGTAAACTGGACACGTTATTTGCGCTAATTAAACAGTATTAATTAATGGAGTGATATCTAGAGCATAGAATTATTTAAAGAAATTTACAATAACGTTTAAAAGATTATTAGATTTATTATATACCTTTTTAAGCGCCAATAGTCTAGTGGTTAAGTGTGCGGACTACCGATCTATCGGTCGTGGGTTCGAATCCATCTATTGTCGTGCGTAAGCTTACCAGGAGTGTATACAAGAAATATTAGTAAATTAAAAAAAAATCTACTAACATTTGATGTATAAAAAAATCTTCTCTTTCTATACTTACGTTCAGTTAAAACTGCTATTTTCTTATGATTGATGTTTCTGATAAAGCGAGTTGTTACTAAGCCAACCCTTTTGAGCCAAAGCAATTTTTTAGTTAAAGTACCTCTATATTATTCGTAACATGAACGACCCTTTCTTTCGTGAGTTCTTTTTCATTTGAAACGATGTTGAAATGTTTCTTTCTTTGACTTCATATTACGAGAAATATCTAAGCGATTATGTTAATAAAACATGTCACAGTATATCTTAAACGTTTTACTAAAAATTTACATGTTGTTGATAAAAAAAAAAATAAAGGCATACATTTTTATTAACAGACAACATTTATATAACATAGTAACATCACACAACAAGAACGTCGGTGGCTCAGAAGTGAAACGTTGGACTTGTAATCTGCAGGCCTGGATTCGATCTTCGATATGTACTAATGTGTTCTTCGACTTTCGATTTTCAGATATTGTCCTATCTTTAACGATGAAGCAGATTGTGTTGCGATCTGCGCATATCTGCGTAGACATTTAAATGTATTAGTGCATTCAACCTGCCAATTGGGCCTGCGTGATTGACTATCCCAATAGTCAATCCTAATAATAGAGTAGGCTCCGAACCTCGGTGGAGACGTATAGTGAGCTGATCATGATGTGACATAATTTGTGTTATAAAATTGTAGTGCAATATCGTAGTATTTAGATGTTGACGTTTTTTAGTTATGTACATTTATAATCAAAAGTTAAATAAGCTTCTTTATTTAGCGAATGTACATTCATGTGCAAAAGTCCATTGTTTTTTTTCAAGTTGCGGGAGTGAAACGTGTTATTCATTAAAATTATTCAGCTGTCACAAATCTCGTCTGTAACGTGTAAGCGGATGAAAACACATTTAACAACGAGCAGTCGAATGTTTCCACGTCGGGTATTCACAATTCAAGATTCACGATTGTTATAAATATTTTAAAAGCTGGCAACGCGTAGTAACTCTATCACCGATGTCTTAGATGGTTACCTTTGCGAACATGACGTTAGTTTCTCATTACAGTTTACAAAGTAATAGACTGAAATGTTTCTAAATGTTGATCGCAACGGTGGATTAGAAGACTTTTAAATCTTCTACTTAATTTTGTAATAAGAATCTGAAGAGAACTAAAGCCATATAAAGACTGGAAGCGATGATTGAAATTTGATGCAAGCATAACGGAAATCTTTTAACGTTTACTTTTCGTTTTTTTTTTAAGGTACTGTGTATTTTTATTTAGTTAACATGCAAGTAGAGATAGGCTAGGTGTAAAATTTGTGACTAATTTGTCACTGGTATTTTTTTATTTCGATGGTGACAGCTACCGTCCCGAGGGATGATAACACTTTTTTTGAATATGTCGAAATTAAAATAATCTAGAACATGGAATATTAGAAAGATTGTGACCTAAATATTTTTTCAGCTAGAAAATGAAAATTTTGTGATGTTTACGACACGAAATATGTAAAAAAAAATGTCATTTCCAAGAAAAAATCTTTGAAGGAAAATTTTATTTTTATATTAAAATTATTACATTTATCAATTTAGAACATTGGGAGTATCTGTGTAAAAAAACATATTTGGTACGCAAGATGTATTTACGTTACTTAACACGAAAATTCAATTTTTGAAATTTTTCTACAAGTCCGCGTTTATTGGGTAATCGCCGAAACGTCTGGATCGATTGTGACGGGTATTATTTATATATTTATTTATTTATGTAGTAATACAAGCCAACAGCATACATATAAAAAAGCTATTACAAAAATCACAATTACAGTACAGGTCAATATATACATATAGATATATATATATATGCCAATTACACGCGTGTACAAACAATTTGACGCATTCGATGTATACACAGTTATATATTTATTATTGGAAGATAGCTGATATATGTTGAAGTAACTTATGGTATATTTTACTTAATTCTACACTGACGAGTTACGAAGAAAAACCAGTTCTAAATATATCGCACTATGTGCTTTCTTGCCAACTAATCAATTAAGATGTTGATGGTATAATTCCGTAAGTTATATAAATTCTGTATATATAAAACTATTGTATTCCCCGTCAATAATTCTTTAAAAACAGAGATAACAATATTTTGCTAGTGGAAATGTCCGGTTTAGTCGGCATATATCGTTGACCTATTTTTGCAACAGTCATGGGATTTCGGAAAAGGGTTTATGGTTTTCAATATTCGCAACGCTACAATAGAGCATTCTCGTATCTATTTCAAACAGATTAAAGTCTTATAGTATTGTGTATCGATTGTGGTAACTTAAGAGTAAGTATCAAATGTCCACTAAAACATGACCTATTTATTATGATTTGTTACTTAGGAAACTGCTTGTAACCCAACAAAAGTAGCGGTCACAAAGTTTTATCCGCTTTGAGTGACTAGTATCCAATTTGTGCGGTGTTGTGGGGCTTCGATCACAACCTTGTAATTGACGCCGAACTAACACAAAACCGTCTCTTGCATTGTCTAGATGACAATGTCATGCAAAAACGCTTTCGTATATTGCGACACGTCTCGTTGCGGGGGATCCAATCATCCAAATGCTTTATTATTGTTGTCCCGGCTATATTGAGTTCCAATAAAAATAACGTAATTCACCGTCCCAATAGAATGGTCTTATAGTTTTAGTTTAGAAAGTTGGCATCTTGTCCATAGCGGTTATTTCGAGTTCCCTACATAGGCTACCGGGCGGCAGGTTGCACAAAAAGAAGGCTCTATTTATTGAGTAAATGATTCGGGAAAAGGTGCTCTGTGATACACCGAGCGAAGAACTGGATTACAGTGGCCGGGCTCGAAAACAAATGTACTACGATTTACGTACCGTAAACTCGTTACGCGATACGAACGATGCGAGTTCGGGAACCGTGTCCGGCAAGTGATTTTGTACTTTAATACTTTGTAATAGAGTTGGTTTTAGTTTGTTTTTAATGGGTATAGCGTAGCAGAGGAGCGGCGAGAGAGAGGCGAGCTTATGCGCTGACTATGGAGAGGTCCGTAGGTTCATTCGCAAGAAGTGTCGTTATCACAGTCGCTGCTCTGCGGCCGAGCGACGTGCATGTTCGAAGCTAGTTCGCGTTCCCCTACTACAGGTTTCCAGTGCGGGCGAAGTTTCATCGCGTATTAAATTAATGAAAAAAAATATCCTTCGATACGCAACAATATGAACTCATAGCGTGTGTGTTCGATTGACTTGGATGTGTTTTTTAGTGTTTATAAAAACGTAAGTGACTAACTGGGCCGATGATTTGAAAGTGGAAAAACTTATAAACTTATCTGTACTTGTTTCGATATCAGCGCAGTTTTGACAAATAAAACTGTGTCTCGAGTATTGAAGTGCACATTTAAATTACGATAAACGGTAAGTGAAGTTCTAAAAAATAAAACAGATAAATAAATTGTGAAGTGGATTTTTTTATATTAGCATTTTGATATACACTTTTGAATTTTTGAAGCAACGAAAAAAATGTAGATTGGCTATAAGTACGCAATAAATTGTTGCAATAGGGGAGAATATAGCTCAAGTATTCATGAGTTAGGAAGTAAAAAATTGTACATCATAAGGTCAGCACGGTTGCACCCTACTTTTGCATAGTTAATATCAAAATAATAAATATTTATTCACGTATTTATTACAAATACGCGAAGTAATTTTAAAATACCAAGATTTTACATATAACGTCTACATTTGTCTATTCGTACTCATACTATGAAAAAGGTTTCATTATTTTTCCGGCTTAACTCAAAAACTATGGAGGCGTGTTCATTTTTTTTAGTACGTAGTGGAAAGGGCTTCCATCATTGAGTTTTTTTTTCTACTCGTTGGTAAGTGGTTAAATATTAAATTGTGCACAATTTTTTTTTTGATTTGAGCAAAGGAGAATAAATTGGGCGTCGTATCAATATAATAGATTTTAAGGGGGTCATGAATTGGAAGAAATTTTATATGTGAATTCCAGTTGGAGCATTATTCTTAACATAACATACTTGTAAGACAATTACGTAAGCCTTAAATGGTTCTGTACAATATTAGTCACCGTAAATAGGTTTAAAAGCAAAACTGCAGTTGCAAGGTATCATACAACACATTAACCTACATACAAGTGGCACGTGACCATTTATTTAACGTTTCTGTTAAAATATTGCTTTTAAAATTACCAATAACATTCAAACTGTAATGTGCACTTATTTAATGACAAATTGTATAACTTCTGAAGTCTGCATTTTCAGTCGTAACTGAACAGTCGGACTGTACGAAACTTATAACCAACAATTAAATAAAAACTGTGCAGTTCTTAGCATTTTATGCACAAGTAAATTTTAACTGTACAATTCAACTGTTCAATTCAAATGTAGCAGGTTTTATCGATAATATTTTATTGATCGTCATCACCATCATCAGTATCGGTCTTTGTCTGCCCATTGTTTGACATAGGCCTTTATTTTCCACTTTTTATTCCACTTAAGTATATTGCTTAGGCTTTACTTGTGAGTTACATTGTAACTTCCCATAATAATACAGAGGTAACATGGGAATGTATGGAGAATCGAAACCCATTATAATTACTATGGTTGCTTCAAAGGGCATGACTTACGGTGACTGGTATTGTTAAGTTGTATTCATAGACTGATTTCATGAAGTAAGTAAATACTGTTTAATTTTGGAAAAATATATTTTTCTTTTATTTGATGTCTATTTTACAAAAAAAAAATGGCTAAATATTTAATCAATATAATTAAAATAGCTGCATAATTTTATTCTATAAAGATATTTAGTTTTCAAATTATGTCTCTTGTATTACCACGTCGAAATAATTGTAAAAAAATAAGGCACGTTAGATGCAGACGGTTCATACTAAACGATACTGTTTTCTGATGAGAAAATTATGCATCATGATTATTCAGTTAATTTCGATAATTTTTATTTTGATTGTCAAATATTAATTTATTGCAGAAATGTTTTTTTTAACGATTTCACTCATTACCAAGATGTCTTTCCGGAGAAAACGTATTAATAACTTTATGATATAACAGTAAAGTTACTTGGCATACAAAAGATCATTACGAGCCGTGTGCCGTCTTGAAATTATCACTCCGGTGTTAAATTGTTTCTTCTGAAGGAAACACCTATTTTGTGAAAGTTGATTTAACAACTTTCTAAACAAGAATTATGTTAAAATCAAAATATCCTAGAATACAAAAACAAAAATCACTTATTTCTAATATCAATCAGGAACATTTTTTTTTCTCATCTCCGTTTCATCTGTTTTAGTATATCATTTTTATGGCACACGGATACTTGTTTGTCGAAAAGCGAAAGAACCAACTTAGTGACTAGGGACAGAAGAAATGATTTATCTAAGTTTAAAGGCGAGAACACATTCTCCTGTCTACCGTCGTCGTGGGAAATTTAAAAAAAGCTATTGAATTGATCCTCGTTCCAAAAACGTCTCTTACCCAATTTATTCTGTTATTGGATTATAAAAAAAAAACCTATCGCCATTTTATGGTATATATAATTAAATTCTAATAACGTTCGGCGAACACGAAAGCTTTCTCATCTGCATAGGCCGTTCAATTTAGATTTATTGTTACATGAATATTAATGGCAATTTTGAAAAACATTCTATCAATTTTATTTCGTGACCTTTATAGTGGATTATTTTTCAATTAAAATTAGAGGTGTTTCCTTAAAGTAAAAGTTAATAAAACAAAGATAAACAAAGACGCATATTTCGTAGGATCCTCACAAAATTTACCATTCAAGAATTTGTACACACACACACACACACTGTCTCAGATAAGTAAAACTATTTAATTATAAAAAACACTACACTATTTTATATGTCAGTAAAAATTACTGTTCCAATCTATCTTTTACTTTCGTCGTTTCTGAATCAAAATAAATTACAATTTTAAGCGAAGAAGATTTATCCAATTTTTAAATTCCCCGTTCACAGGGCAATTTAGTGGCAGAGGCTATTCTCGGGTAAGCTTTCCGCCCTAAGTTTTCTCCACACTTTTCCCCCAATACATCGTGACTTGGCTAGCGAAATAGACGAGATTAATGACGGGGGCGGGTCGTCTTAATCATGACTCTATTTACACACACCACCGGATTGTGTACAATTCAACATTGACACGTTGATCTGTACATTTAATTTGAGTTTAGATGTCACTTGTTTTAATATACAGTACGTATATTATATCAAATAGTAGGAATTATATGACACAATATTTTTTATTACAATATTACTGCAGTAATATACTAAAATTAATTTTAGTCAAAGCATTACAGCTATTAGATCTTTCACACATTCGTTAAGTACATTTTTATTCATTACAAAACATTATACAATGTATGAACTATGTTAACAGTAAAACCTTCTTTCAAGGACTAAGGATAAGAGTAGCTTATCCCTTTTTTTTAAGAAATGAAGAACAGAATACGTCATTCTGAAGTCCGATCGTGAAAAAAATATTTCACATCTGTTGTAATGGTGTAAATAACATTGGTTTGTTTAGCTTCACTCAGATTATGGTAATATTATTAGAACTTAATCGCATCTGAACAAACAAAAGGCATAAAGTATTACACCATCCGTTACACGGTAAACGGTGTGACTGAGGACCACTTTTATCAACGTCGGACTGTTAACGGATTCGAATGTTCCGATTCAGAGGCAAATACATAACTCTCGGCTGACCCCTTGCCTACGAAATTCGCATTTATCTGTAAAGGTGAAAGTCAGGCTATCGCTGCTGACAATCGACTATAAAATTAGCACTATTGATCAGTCTAGACATGTTTGTATAGCTTTCTTGATTACTAGAATTTATTGGGATGAATAACATTTATCTATTATTAAGAGGCATCATTAAAAAGTCATCTGAAATTCTGGTACCTTGTAACTAATTAAGAGAATAGGATAAAATTAGAGGTTATTCCCTCACCTGGTAACATGCTCTCAAAATGCTTGGGGCAATGTCATAACGTTGAAAATTTCAATTCAGACATTTTCAAGATAACCGTCAACTTATAACTGTCATAGTTAAAATTGTTACATGTTACCAAAGTCGCTCGGAGAATATTTATTATGAAAATTTACAATAAGGGTTTGCTTAGGTAAGTATTAAGCGACTATGAATATAGTACTAAGAAAGCGTTTTGGTAAAATTAAATAACTTTATATGTGTTATAATTATAAATTGGCTACACTTTGTAATATTTACATAACGTAACGTAACAGCAGCTATGGTGACCTAGACGCGTTGCTGTCACGTCCAACCGAAGGTAACATTGCGTGCACTTTCAATTTTTACGCCACCACAGGCGATTTCTGATAACTTGCAATTGAGTTTACGAAACAATGTTTGTAATACGAAGTCGAATGAATGAAATCTTAATTGCATAGTTTTATGAAACTATTAGATACAGTTATATGTTTCTTATGAAATTATCTTTAGCAACTAATAACATATGTGAAATCGAATTTCTTGTATTCATAGAACAAAAATACATTCGTAACTTAGTTTTTCACGGATATATGAAGCTAGGATGTCTTCCATTAAATTAAAAAAAAAAAACTTAGTAATCCGTTTGTAGGTGTTACTTTTAAGTTATGTTAGGGTATAATAACTTTAATTTGGAAAGTTAACAAGTTACCTTTTTTTTATAAAAATCACTTACTTAATTTAACTTAAACGGTTCGTAACTCCGAGGGAATGTGGACTGGAATATCCGACTAAAAAAGCGAGAGAATTTAATGCGCACTAAATGAAACTGTAGCAGGTGTCGTAAATTACGCCACTGTAAAACTACGAAAACGGGATTTATTGATATTGCCTGGATAATGTTGTTTACGTTAGAATAAATGTATTGCTAGATTTAACGCTGTTTAATGATGGTCAATTGTAGTGGTAATTCATTGCTATTGGGACAAAAATATCTTTATGTACAATCCTGATAATAAATTCGACACGTTATTAAGATCTGATAAGTATAGTCGCGCTCAAAAGACGTGTATTGTTTTCTTGATTGTGTACAGTTGATTAGATTTTTTTTTGCGTGTGGTATGTGTGCTAGGCCAGTGAGAGATACAAGCGTTGTTACCGAGACCGGACCGTTAGTACACGCGTCGGAATTTGACGTATACCGTTATTATCCGATGCGCCCGATCAACGCTGGTCGAGCATCTGCCTTTGAATTTGTTTGAAATATCATCAAAATATACAGGAAAGTATGACACTGTATTATGGAGGTGTGACGTCATAAATTTGTCATGAATTTTCCATAGGTGTGCAATATACTATTCATTCCCGGTTTGTTCAGATGTGGTAGTAGTTACATGGTTATTCGTATCAATATTGACTAGATACAAGAGGTATTTTAGATAGAAAATTATATATGAAATGAAAATATTAATAACAGTTCAATTTAATAGTATGTTTATTGTATTTATCTAATAATCAGACAGACGAAGACAAACTGCTCCCATTCACTTAATAATAATATTTTGAACTTACTTACTTACTCCGCTGGCGCAGCGACCCGAAGTGGGTCTTGGCCTCCGACACAAGAGAACGCCAACGTCGCC
>JAODUI010000002.1:3521748-3538702 GCA_027563995.1 Papilio gigon
GTCAACCAACACGCACTGGGCCATCGTGGTTGACTATGGCCTAGTCACCCCTAATAATAGGGTAGGCTCTGAGCCCCTCGGTGGGAACGTAAAATGCGTTGATGATGATGATGATGATACTCAAACCATAGTGCTTAAGCCTGTCCGTCAAGTGTGAATAGACCTTAGACAATCACGCTCATCAATCTCACATGTTGTATCATCGTGACGTTTTCCTTCACCGTTCTACTGACCAATGTCAATATGAAATCTGAAAATCATAAACCATATAGGTATATGGCGGAGATCGAATACGGTCCTGTAGATTAGAAGTTCGTGGTGCGTAGCTAGTGTACCTCTCGAAAGTTAACAGAACAGCTTTCCATACACCCGTTTATACGTAACTTGGTACAAGTCTGTCACGGCTGGGTTCCGGGAAAGCCGGAATACCGGCTTATACCTCCACGTCAGGAAACTTCAATTATACAATTCATTTCCTATTCCTTGATAAATGTTTTTATTTTCATAAATATAGCGATCCAATAAAGCTGCTTTTATTGAACAGTTCCCATAAATCATATACCTAAGTCAATTATTTAATCATAAGATTGACTCAAAATTGTAAATAAAAATTAATTAAGAATAATACTGACTGTGTGTACCTTTTAACGAATAATTAGCATGTACCTTAAGTGAAATGAAAAGAAAAAAAATTGTTCCCTAAGTGGGGTTGGTCGCCCAAATTAAGCACCTGAATAAATTGTGTGATAATCCGCTGCAGTCTTTTAATACGTTATTTTACTGAGCCGTCGGCGGAGGGAGGAATAAGCGATGAGATAATGATTGCTCTCATTTCATTACTTCTCCTTCATCCTTGTAATTGAGAAAATTGTGCCGGAGTGTGATCGGAGGCTGCGGGGCGCTACACAACGGATCCTATTAGATATCTCTTAATCGTATTTAAGGCCTTTATCACCTGAGGGTGGTCAATGGACCGAGCCGAACATAATTACTTTTAAATTCACGCTTCCTTTGTGAGTTCAACGTTCTATCGGCTAATTGAAATGTTTATTATTTCAAAATAAATTACGAAAATATGAAAACTTGAATTTTTGGATTGATTACTGTTACCTGTGATAAGATAATATTTTTTTCTTTCTTCCCTAAAAATATGTAATAGTAAAAATAGTTTTTTTTTCTTTACTAAAGTAATTTGAGAATCATAGAAACACAATTTGTATGTGTAAAGCCTCCACGTGGACGGACTCAAGGGTGTTAGCTATTTTTAAGTTTTATTTTTTTTTTATCGTTTTTATTATATAAAGATAAATGAAGAAGCCAGTTACCGTCGACGCATTTAATTTATATTTTCCACTTTTTCCGAGGCCACGGGCAGAACGTTCATAATGGACAAAACATTAGCTCGGGTCTACTTTGGCAGAAAGCTTTCAGAGCTTTTCGACTCATCTTGTGTTAATATTTCCATTGAATAAGTACCCATTGATGCAATGTTCCCTTAAATCGGAATGAACACTTTTAATTCTTTGTTTTTAACGTTTTTGAATAATAACTATGAATAGCAATTTACAAGAAATTTTTGTGTGATTTTATGAATACATTTTTAAATTTGAAATTGAAACGGAGCAATTGTAAAATTAAACTTAACTGTCAATTTCAATTTACTGCAAATCGAAAAACAACCACTAAAAGTTACGTTGAGAAATAAAATTGGCACTTATTACAGTGAGTGTTAAAGAACAAATTGCTATCATAATCTACCAATATATATGTATACTAAAACTGAATATTAATTATGTCAAAGAAATAGTCTAACTCTAAATCCATTTTGTCATAGCTCGGTCTTTAAGCGTCCCGAAACGAGCAAACTTCAGCTTACGACATCATTAATTAAGCAGAATTTTGAACAAGCCTATAAATTCATATTTTATTTGAATATCAAAATAAATTTTATAACGGGAATTAAGAGAATTTATTACTTCGCTTTGAATACAAAGAGTCGGGCGTTGAAGCAGTGAAAGCGCTTTTGAGAGTGAAAATCAGCAAAAATGCAAAGTGTCCACTTTCCTACGGGGCACGATTATGGTCACATCTGGCTCACTGGTTTCGGAACGGCACTGATATACATATATGTATATCACCACAAGCTCGCGTATGTTTGTAAATAACTTTCACTGTAATATTGAATGAGATAATGTAACACAAACCTGTTTTCTACAGAACAACAAACTTGAACATTGACTTTGTTTCGTTAGTATTGTGCCATTATAAGTAAAAAATTCTACATGTTTTCTATTATGAGGTAATATACGTCATTTAACAACACTAGTATATTCTACATTCTTAATAGTTACTGAGTCTGTTCTATTACTCAATGACCGGTGCATGAGGTTACTTTTGGCACGGCTTTTTGACAGATAATGAAGCGCCAATAGCCGAATAGTTAAGGGTACGGACTACTGATGTAACGGTCATGGGTTCGAATCCCGCTATTCTATTCATCGTGAACCATATCCTAATACAAGCTTTTTCAAGCTTACAAGAAATGTTATTAAATTAACAAAAATCAATTAATATTTTTTGCTTCAAAAAAATGTATCAAGATCACGCTTGTTGTTCATTATTTTGTATTAATATGAATTAAAGTAAAAATACAGTTTAAAATGTCATTGCATCATCCTAGTACAAACATTTGATTATAAGAGTATTACCAAGTACAAAAATAAGTCTTACTCGTGACTACACTTCGTAATGCGTTGCTGGCAGTATTGATAAATTCTTGTATAAATTCTGTAAAAAAGGTAAAGGGCGTTGCGCGGTCCTTGGTTGGTATTTCGACGAAGTGAACCGTGACATGATGTCGACACCTGCCTCGAAGTGCACGGTTTACACGCGATATAGCCCCCGCAACTTAACCTAAATACTTATTCTAGATCTGGTTAACTACCTGTGTAGTGGCTAATGTAATTTAATAAGTAAATGTTTGCATTCTTAAAGATTCTGGTTATCATCATCATCATCATCATCAGCTCACTATATGTCCCCACCGAGGGGTTCGGAGCCTACCCTATTATTAGGGGTGACTAGGCCATAATCAACCACGCTGGCCCAGTGTATGTGCCAAGATTCTGTTGAATGCTTTTTATTTTTTTTAATATAAATGTTTGGGTAGTAATATAATTGGCCATTTTAATCGAATTCAAATTTGTAACAGCGAGTTAAAACATTTAAGTAATTCGTTCAATAATTACGAAGGTTGTTCACCATCTTAAAAAACAATTATTTAGTAGAAGAAATGATGATAAGCATCATCAGCTTTCGTCCGCTAACTGTTGTACTTAGGCTTTGTCCAATATCTCCCGAGTTTAATTACAAAAAGAAGTATAGACTAAGATAATTAATTCCATGAATGAAAGCAGCTACTTATATCACTGAACAAACGACAGATAATTAATTTCATTTCGTTAAGTCATAAACAAGTTGTGTGTCGTATAACTTAGGTAAAACGAGTGGACAAAGAGAATTAAACATTGGTACAAGTCAATATTGGAAACAATATCGTGTAAGTGTAATAACTGATCGTAACTTTCGTGAAGTCGTTTCCTGAAGTCGCTCTGTACCTGTCTCGAATAACAAAACTTTGCCTTGTTACAGACACAAGTTTTGATACTATAATATTGTCAAGTAACTAACGAGAAAGTAAACAAAATATTGACAAACAGATCTAATACTTCATAACTTTGCATAGAATCAAATTAATGAAAATCGACACGGTCTGGAAGGTCAATCCGTTTACACTGTGTAGCACGAACAGTATTTAAAAATGTAAATAACTAAAAGAGAGCGTCGATGTCGTAGGATCAGTCCTGACTCATCAGATGTCCAGGTTCGATCTCCATCATGCACCAATGTGTTTTTAGATTTTCTAATTACAAATGTAAATTATCCGACGCTCTTACGGTGAAGGAAAACATCGTGATATTTGCACATGTTCAAGAATAAAAATTTCAAACTGTTTCTTACAAAATAACAATGTGATAAAAATTTTATTTGTTGCTTCCGTTTAGCATGTGTCGTGTGTTCATGCAAGTAACGTGCTAGACTTAATAAGTGATTCAAGATGTCACTTCCAAGGCACTTTCTCGCTTAGGTACTGACACTACTCGTATAAGCGACACGCCGTCAAACAAAGAAAGTAGCCTAGAGCGAATGTGCCGTGACAGACAACTTAACTTCCGTAGTAAGCTGTGATCGGAGTCAAGCTGTGTACTGAACGAAAGTAAATTGTTGTCAATGGGTCTTAGGCTGACCCCACGAGCATATAGGATGAAGGTTAGGCAGAGAGAGACAGTTTAATGGGTCTTGAAAACTTTGAAGGTATACCTCATGAAATCGTAATTTGTTACTCAATATAAATAAAAATGGACGAGAAGTCACGAGCAATATTTAGTGTTTTACTTCTTCTCTACAAAATAACGATGATAGGTAATTTTGATGAGTTCAAAATGCAATTCTATTGGATAGTGTTAAACAAAAGTAGCATTTTGCTTGTTAATATAAAATTGTGATGTATATTTTTAAAGAGAGGCAGAGATTACGAGAGTATATTTTTGTAATGTATTGTGATTTCCTCATTTTAATACGTATTGTTTATACGAAATTTTCTATCAGATATTCTGTCAGATATTTTTGAAATATTGCGCACATTTGTTAAGGCGTGTGAAACAAAAAAATGTTTTAGGATTAACGATCGCTGATTTATTAGACGACCTGATGGTATCAATATTTGAAAGTTCATCATCATCATTAGCCCTTGTGTGTCCACTGTAGGATATAGGACTTTTACAATGCGGTCGTCCGCCTTCCGCAACCGACATCCTGCCGTCCGCACTAAGTCGTCGATCCATCAAATTTACCTATACGAAAACGCTCTAGTAGACGTGTCATATACGGCCAAGGTCTCCAAAGAATGATTTGTAAAGTTAATTAATCCTGTCAGTTAATATATTTGAACAAACATAGATAGCGCACAGATCTGAGTGTAGAGCCCAATTTAGAAGGTTCGTTGTTCGCTTATTACTTGCCGTAATGTGCCCTTTAACTTTTATGGGCTAAAGTTGCGGAATGAGTAGGACTGGAGTTTAGAGGGTACTGATATAGGGCACGAGTTTTATCAGGGCTTTGCTTTAAATTTATATTAATTTTATTACTCACAGCTGTCGAGAGAATCCTCATTACGCATGAATTGTATAAAACAGACGCTTTTTTTTTAACCCTTTAATCTGTTTTAGATTACTATGTGGGACAAATTTAGTCTAAGTAGTATTGAAATTGTTAAAAAAAATGGTTATGTGACTTAATTTAAATTTAATGCAGTGTAAAAAAAAAACTATAATGTACTTTTTGTCTTTTCAGGTAAGTAATAACTTTAAATAAGGAAAAGTAGAGGCACATAATAGAAAACTGTCGAGAAGTAAGTCTGCATTTCATCGGGCATTGCCACACACGCTATCTTCTGAAACAGCTTTAGTAAGTTTCAGTACTGTGAACGGAAAATGCTAAATGTCGTGATATTTTTGTCATTTATTTATCTATAATCACTTGAAAAGAAAAAAATCGGTTCTAAATATTAGGTTTTATACATTTTTTTCCATATGAATAAAAACAAACGAGCAGTGGGACTCGTAATGAAAAGAGGTATCCGACGACTTTGGACATCCGTGACGTCAGAGTAACCGCAATATTTAATTAAATTCAACACAAAGACGATCACAATTTTTGTACGGTCGAAAGTAATTTAGAGAACGTTATCAAGTGTAATAGTGTTGTCCCAACTTACCCCATAAATTCTCGAGCCCTTCGCACGTCATCGAATAATAGAGACCTTTTCCAACAATTACAAAGGAGTATATATTATACAGGAGGTAAGAGGTGCCGCGAATAATTTCGCGATATTAACTTATCTAAGGTGCGTGTGGTCGTAAATATGCCGACTACCTCCAAGGTTCTTTTCAAGCTGACAAAGGATAAATGGAACCGTCTCTAGACAGAAAGACAACGATTTGTTTTTGCAGAACTGATTATGTTACGTCTTGTTAAATTATACATTGTGTTCAGTGAATGAGATAAATTGAAGTTAATTGTGTTATTACTTGTGATGTAATTGTATTAAACATATTGTTATCTCTCTTATTTTCTTTAAGAAAAACAGTGATGAAAATATATTTGTTCGATGAAATTTTACTGACAATATACGCGACTGTGTACTGTTAAATATTTGTACGATATATTTCATTAAATGACCTTTTTATTACATTTAGACATTACACATCGCTACTGCTATTAATAAGTTAAAAATAACATTGCATTACGTAAGTAAAAGTCAACAGTTTTTCCTTGAAAAGAAAACTCAGTTATTTTCCACACGTTACCATGATAAATTATGTTAATTCAATTCGCAACATTTAGGTGGAATATGAGTGTGTCTGTATTAAACGGAATTGTATGATGGAAAATAACCAAGAGTGAAATAAAACTGGTTGCCGTGACATTGAGGGAAGGGCAAACACATAAGCGTAAATTCATGTGGGGCTGTGTAAGGCTCTATGTCCCTCCATGACCAATTCATTCGTCGCCGGACCGTAAGCCTGTTAGTGGATAAAACGCTAGGAAATAACAAGGTTGGCTTCTTTGAAAGGATCATTTTATACTGCAACGAACGTACGTATTCTATTTGTCTCCGCGACCAGAAATAATCATTGAATTATCTTGTATAGCTTTTGATCGTGATTTCGTTTGCTTCTCCACGTATATATTCTATTTTAAAAGTATCATAAATGTAGTAATTTTTAAAACAATTTTTTTCTAGTCATCTTTTATCAACAGAACAAACATTTTTCAATTTATTCCGGTTTAATTTTGATATTCACAATCTTTCAAATTATTTATTGTCAGAAATTCGTTTAGTATTTCTTTTCCTTAAAAATGATGAACACCGGATCGGTTTGTTGTCTTTAACATATAGATATGATACGCAATACGGCTGTGTGTGGGACCGAGCGCGGCCAATGTGAACTTATCCAATTACTTACAATTTATAACAGTACTCGTGCGACATTTGTACACGCGCACAGTACGCACTCTCACTTAATCTGCTCCGAAACGTGTTTGTATTTGTCCGTTGTTTACGACATAATTAAGCTTTTTAGTTAATCAATTAAAAGTTCAAAATAAACATGAGTATGGTTTCATGTATCTACAAAAAAAATATTTATGGTATGCTTTTAACTAAAGAAAGCGTGTAGTTTTTTTTTTACTTTACACAAACAGAGCTGAAGTAGATTGAAAATACAATACGTTTAAAACAAGATTGTGGATAACATTGCGTCACATTGTGACATCATATCTCTGAAATGGAAAAAAATAGACAAAATGCCGGTCTTTAAAGCAGATTTATTTTATTAAAACAATATTCAAACGAATATTTCATAACAATTTCTAGCTTCAAATATTACTTGTAGAAATTAATTATAAAATATCGAGTATCAGTAGAAACTGAATGCAAAGAGTGATCTAATAAAACAAGAATCCAATATAGACAGTGAATTATTCCGAGTTGAATGTTAATGAGGTTCACGAACCCAAGAGAAATGAGACATCCAGCGCGTCGAGTCCCCAAGCACTACAATGCACTCCGCACTTATTGTCTGCTTTACTTAAATTTGGTGCTTCTCAGATGGAAATATGCTGGTTAAGATTTAAACTTGTTAACTTAGTTAAGCTACTTCTGTAGCTTCAATGTAACTTTTGTTTATTACATTTCTTATGTACATTTGTAAAATTGTATAAAAGACAAAGATTAATTTAAATAAACAATATCTAGCTAATAAAATATTATTACCTAAGTACAATTCAACAGTTTGGATTGAATTATTTAACTTTCAGCACCAACCTGTCCTTCTCCCTATGGAGAGTCGGCACAGTTTACTCCTCCATACATCTATCAGTCGTCATACCACAATTCACATAGTTCATACGCATTTTTTACATCATCCATCCACTACTTCTTTGGTCCTTCCTTCACCTTTATAGCCATCCACATATAATCTCATCACCTTGTTTATGTGCTCATCATCTCTGCGCATAAGTCGGTACCACGATAACATTTTGCCTTTTTTATCACTAGCCCTACTTGCAAACTTCCCTTAAAATGCTTATTTATAACTTCACCCTAACTTTATTGAAATTTTAATTAAACTTTAATTTCTTTAGCGTGCCATTAATATATATTTGTATACACACACTTCGTCATTTCCGTAGTTTATTGTTTATATTATTTAATTACATAATACGTGTAATTTCAACATTCAAGTTAATCTGTTTAACGTCGGAAATATTAAATACAGAGGATTACCCACAATTCTAATCTCCATTAGATCACACTACTCAGTAGCAGGCGAAAGTTTTAATCAAAATTCGAGCCGCAAAATCCGGGATGGTATCCCAGCTAAATAATAGCAGTGGATTTCCATAAAGTCTCGACATAAATATGACCCGGTATGACTTATAATTGGGACCGATCGGCTTCGACATACTTGAAAGTTACCGAGGCTAAGTTTGAATTGATGAAGAGGTTTCAGATATTGTCAATCTCGATATTGGAACGTAATCCCAGATATGAATTTTAGTTTGCCGATAGTGGGATAGTATTAGAGAGTAGCCGTGTAATACTCCACGGGACTTATTGTAAGCTTATTACGTATTTCACAAAGATAGGTGGTTAAGTTGAGAATTACGATGACCTATTACAACACAATTACGCAAAGTCCTTGAGTAATGTTAAGAATTGTTATTTCTGAACGTAAAGAACTTTATACTATTTAACTTTAAAAAAAAAGTCATTTGTATGAGATTCCAACATAAATCTTTTGAGTATATATATATATATATATATACTCAAAAGATTTACCCAATATATATTTATATATATATTGGTTTTAATATATATATATATGGTTATATTAATTATTGGTGGTATTTAATACCATATATATATATTAAATACCACCAATAATTAATATAACCAATATATATATATATCGGTAACAGGATAACAGGTTGAATGGTCTTCTTTCAATAGCGGTATTAAAGTTTAAGCCGTTACGCCTACGATTTGCTCTATTATATATTTGAAAGAAGTATTACTAGAATAGAACTAACATATTTATACACATACAAAGAAAAGAGTCTTGTTTTCTTTACAGAAAAAAGCTTATTTAATTTTAAATTTTAAGGTATTTAAATAGTAATTTAGTACAGAAATTTATTTATTTTTACTTTTTATTTAAATAAGAAATCTTTATGTCGTTTTTATAAGTTTTTTTTAATTCCTACAAAAAAATGTCATTATACATATCTTAACACAACTATATTTTTCACAATGCGATTATAGTCCGGGTTTTTTAGGTTGGATACGAATATTTGAAATTCAAAACATATAACACCGACCTTATTATCTACATGAGTGGATTAAAATACAAATTCTAATTAAATTAGTGAAATGGAAAAGTGGTATTCTTTTGTTTTGGTTACTGATACGTTTTAATAACAGAAACTTGCAATTAATCAATAACAAATAAAAAAAATAAGATGCAATTTTTATTTGCGTTTCTACACGAATGTTTATTGCATCCTCAATTGGAATGCTTACATTTTATTTAAGATATAAAATTAATGTGAGTGTCGGATGAGTCGTAAATATAAATGTAACCATAAGGAATAATTATACTTTAACAAGAAGTGAAAAGGAATACGTAAATACTTTCTCGTGTGTGAAACGTGTGCCAATTCTATCAAGACGGGTTTTACGGTCTTGCAGATGTACGACTACCTAAATGTCGCTTCTGTTTGATTTTAACTCGTCAAATAATTTGTAGTGTAGAATTTTTAATCGATATATTCGTAAGTCTATTGATAACTTTGTACTAAATTTTATGTGAATTGTGTAAATAGGCACGTGACATTTGACATTTTTAAAGTTTTGGAGACAAATGAATGTGGAGAAGATAAACAACAAAATAAATTGCTATACAAAAAAACACTAAGTACGTATTTAATTTTAGGGTATTTCCTTATTTGTAAACTCAATAGGTGACACTATTCATAGTATTGTAGTGTCTAAATTAGTTTATTTTAGAAACGGTTTTAAAATTCAATTGTAATATTAATTTGAATATTTACATTAATATTTTACTCATAAATTAAATAATTAAAAACATATTTTACCCGTCTTTATTTTCACACGGTAAGGGATCGACTGGAAAATATTTACGAAACAAAAAGCTGGTGTCCTAACAAAACATTTCAGTCAGAGCTTAACTAGACCTGTTTTAACAACGGTCAAACATGTGGAATGAAAATAAAACAATAGCTGTCAACAACTCTATATATCGTAGCACTGGAGTAATATTCACACAACAATAACATTGCGTTCTTTTATTTTTTAATTACATAGAGAGAGGTGGAAGCAGAAAAAAGGTTTTATTTAATTTCGAATATAAAAAAATATTTTTGAATATAGAATATAATTTGAATACTTGGATTCAATGTTTTTTTTCTTTATTAATAAAAAATAACGTAAACGTAAACGTTAGGATATGTAAATGGTAGGACACAGTACGTGACTTTGAACCTCTTGCCGTGATTTTTAGATTAGCATCCTAAACCATATATGCCCCTCCTTCCCCTTACAGGCATATGGGTATTTATGTCATGAGAATTAATTCGTTTAATCTTATCATCAATTTCCTTAGAAACGTTAATTTTTCTAATACCAATTTATTTTGAAGCACAGGAAATTGCGAATATTCCATTAACATCTAGATCATTTTAAAATATGTTAAGATTTTTTTTTAACATCACTTACAATTGCACGATTAATTAAATAGGGTTGCCAAAAACTATTACCTGTGTTATTAGGGTCGTGAGTTTTTTTTTAACAATAACCTTACAGTTTATGTTAGTACGGTACCCTAACAAATTCCGTCTTGAAAAGGAACAAAAGGAATAACCAAAATCTCAAAAGGATAATGGTAAGGCGATTACAGCGGGGGTCATAGTAATGTTTACCTAAATTCTTTAGACGTGGTCAAGTCATAATGCGAGGTAATAAGATTGTTTTATCTTTTCTTATTCAGGAATTTCTTTGATATGTTACATTTTAATAGACATCTACAACACGTGGGACCAAGATGTGTTGCGAGTCTATAAAGACGATGTACTCTCCTCCATGAAGGTCCATAAAATATATTCGTGACGCAAAATTATTCTGATACACATTTCCAATATAACGATTTTCAATTTAAAATACAAAATAGTCCTTGTATGTAATGTAATATCGATATTGTATTTTGTTTCTTATCATTGATAGATTGAACTTTAAAGACTGAGGACAGACATTATTTTGTATGCAGTTTACGGCATAAAGGTGATGTTTTGTTGACTAGATGTTTGTTGTAGGAATAATCATTTTGTATGTATCTGTTATGATATAGTATAACTTCTTATTGTCTTGTTAGGATATAATACACAAAACTAAATTAGTTTAATAAAGTATCCGATACTGATTTTCAATTGACGTCAAATTTTAACGAGCACTTATGGGCGAACGAATATATAACGAATCGAATATCTAATAAAGGCATTATAATGGTAACAACATCGTATCGAGGAGTGTTAATATTCCAAGGTTTGTTGTTACATTCTTAATTGGCAACGCAGTCGTAATTCAGCGATAACAAAAGGCGAATGAAGCGCGGGTATCGGTGGTTCCAATTAACATCGCGGAATCGAGTCAACTGAGTAACCCTGCAGTTAAACAACGGACGCCAGAACAATGCTTCATCGCGCCATTGTGGCACACTAGCGCCGCCATTATAGTGACATCCGAGGAAATCTTAATTAATATAGCGGCTTAAGGTATAAGGTATCATCACTGTATCTAAGTATAAACAACAATTTGAAATACTAACGTTTTTTTACAATGGTATAAAGTTACCCGTGCAACTTTCTTTCACAAGATTTTTCATTATTTCTCCACTGCTGTTTGTCGTAGCATGATGTGATACAATCTATGACCTTCCTGGATAAATCGAGTATACAATCAAAAAGAATTTTTCCATTCCAATAAATAGTTCATAATTAATAGTTAATAAGTAGTATAAGAATTTTTCCATTCCAATAAATAGTTCCTGACATTACCGCATTTAAACTCTTCATCATCATCAATCCCTGTCTGCCCACTGTTGGGCATAGGCCTTTCCCAATGCCTTCCACAATATGCGGTCCGCCGCTTTTCGCATCCAACGACTTCCTGCCGTCCGCACTAAGTCGTCGGTCCACCTGGAAGGAGGACGAGCCACACTACTCGTCCCCAACCGTGGCCTTTACTCCAGCAATTTCCTACCCTAGCTGTCGTTGCTACCCCGACAAATGTGACCGGCCCATTGCCACTCAAACCATTGCCTATTTAAATTCTTCAGATTAAGAATATTAAGTATAGATTTATGTATTTTATGAAACATTATTAAATTATATTAAATACATTGATTGATAATGGAACACATAAGAATTTCAATTTGAACTCGATATTATGTAAGTGGGCCAATTTTTTGATGAGTCATCTCTTTCATTCGATGCGCTCCAAATGCGAACAATCTGTGCCAAGTGCTTTACAATGCAAATTGTAATAACTAGAATAATAAGTAATACGAACAAGATGCGATTACATTAAATTGAAAAGTATTTAAAACAAAATCAAATAAATTAGTATAGAATATAATGTAATAAATAAAAAAAAAATAACGAGGAGATTCGTCTTTTAATTTCATCAATTTAATTTAATGATATTAAATTTTAAAGAAGCTTTTCAGTAATGATGAGAATTTGTATGGAGAAAATTACTGGCAAACGCAGCTCCATAGAAAAGGTGAGTCATAATAAAGCCAAGAGAGCACTCTCTACATCATTTTCCTTCACTTCATTAGGCGAAGCGCTATATAAAAGCAGTCCGTTAAACTGCTTTCTAAGATATGAAAATTTTCGTATTGAAAATGTTTTGCGCTCAACTTACGCTCTTTGTCATATTCGTCGCCTACACTTTAGTACGAGCTTAGGATTTCTATTCTTAAGATATCATCCCTTCTAATAAGTGTTCATATACCGTGTTATCAAACAAAATATTTTTTAAATGTTAATTACCCAAGAATTGGCAACGCATCTGCTCCTTTAGCGATGCGGATGTCCATGGGCGGCGACTACCACCTTTGAGATAGCGCCGCTCGTTTGCCTTCTCTTATAAAAAAAAAAAATTATTGAAATGGACATCAAATTAATTGACAAAGCAAAAGCTTGTGTAACAGTTTACTTCAAGGTCAAACTAATCAAAGTTTGGTATGATTGTATATATTGAAGGTACACACCTTTTTTTTTTTTTTTTTGTTCACGGGGGGGAAATCTTCGAAAGACACACACCTACGTCCTGTCCAGGTCTGTGTAATCGATGTTTTACAAAGCGTACGTCTATGTTTGGGAGCTTAGAAAAAAGGAGGCGCGTCATGCAAGCCGTTGCATCTTTACAAAGGTAACACTATCCTTTCAGCGTTAGAGACCGGCGGATCTGAATATTGCAGCCTCATCTCCCTTTCTTTCATTCGCTAACATGTATAGCTCTGCTACGGATTTCGCAGTTTATAAAGAATCTTGAACAATGGATATTTATCTAAGAGTTTCCTTTGGTACAACAATTTCTATAGCATATTTGAATACAAAATTTCTGCATATTATACTGTCATATTAAAAAGCGTGAATGAAGTTTAAAAATAAAGAAAGATTTTTCTTCGTAGACAGTTCCATTTTTACAATTGGTTTAGTCCATTTAACATGAGTAAGTTCCAATATTAAAGTTAAAGGTCTTATAAATATTTAACGATATGATTGAAATCTAGATATTTTCAATAATAATACGAAATTATCTTATGATATTTTTAGTGTGATAGTGTGTGAGTTCAGATATGACGGCTGACAGAGATGTATGGAAGACTAGTACATACTGTGCTGACAATTCATAGGGAAAAAGGCAAGTTGATGATGTTATGGTATTTTTATAACAATAATTCAATTAAACAGATTCATCTGTGTTATACTAGAACTAAAACAATTGAACTGATTCTATTATAGTGAGTTGGGCTGTTCGAAATTCAAACATACATATGTACGCCTATATCAGTTTTCAATTTGATTAAACTATGTTTGAATCAATGAGGGGTCTTTTGGCAATGTCAAAGATTGCCGGATCAACGCTTCGGGAATCGGGTTATTTAGGGTAACGTTGTATAAGAGAGGATCTACAAAATAGGCTTGTAATAAATCTCCCTCAATAGTAACCAAACACAACGAATCATTTATTTTAAATAAATGCTACATATATACACTCTATGTAAAAACATTTATTATATAAATAGAAGTTGGAATAAGAAACGTAAATCTTCTCTGTTCGTATTTTTTGTCTGAATTTTTAACAACCAAGCAATAAAAAATCTCTTGTAATCTCACAAACAAGTTCGCCCTTCCGCTATTTAAGTGTAGCTGGTAGACGGAAAGTTCAACATTCATATATTAAAACATCTGTTACAACGTTGTTGTTAATAATAACAATTCGACGAAGTTTACGTTTGTTAATACAAATTCGAGTTTTGAATATGATAACATTTGTTTGCATGCTAATTCTACATTGTTATCGGTAAGTTCCTTTTACTCAAGCTTCGAATCCGATACCTCTTGTTTATATTAAGGACTTCATCTAGTAACAGACCAAAATATACCCATAGCTATGCGTAATTGATTGATACAAAGTTGCTATGAGGTAAGATCTCTTGATTATTTTTTGTGACCTATCTATCGTACTATAGTATTGAAAACAATTCTTGACAGTGTGTTAGAAATATAATTTGTAATGGTAATATTTTTTAAATTAATATTAATAAAAATAATGGTGGGTATTATATCCATAAAAACATGTTAATATTCTTATTTCTTCATAGACTATAAGAGAGACGTCAATTTGTCAAGACAAGCAAAGAACATTTTTTTTTAAATGTTATCATTTTTTTTTATTACGAATATTTCTTGTATCATTTCAACTAAGCTCTAGTCTTGCGCTTAAGTTCGGGATTAGACGGGATTTGAATTTTCGACTACGTGATCGGAAATCAGTACATTTATTCACTAGGCTATTGGCTTCGAACTAGATCTTTTGTAACATATGAAGATCGAATCAAATACTTTTCATTCGACTAAGACTTCTAAGGCTCCGTGGCGTATGTAGGTTGTGCGAATTGTTATTATTGTATGTTTTTTTCTTTTTTTTATATTAAAGGGGTCAAACGAGCCTCGGATCGCCTAAAATTATTTGATCCGACGCCCATGGACATCTCATGGAATGTGAAATATGATTTTACTGTACAGGATCATGGTAGAGAATTCGTGTTTCGAGGTAACGAGTTATTGGAAAGCAATTTATAACAATAAGTTTCACACATGTACGAATTAAATACATATTTGTAACAATGTCGACGTTGCGTGTTCGTTGATTGGCACTCTACAAACGAGTTTTTCTGGAAATGTGTTTGCTAATCTCTTTATGATTATTATTTGTTTTTTTTTTTAATTAAAATACTCTTTGGTGTTTTAATTATAGTATACCTTTGATATATACGAATTAGTAATAACTGTAATAATGTTTTTGTTACTGTAACAATTAATTTTCTAAAGTATATTTAATTTTATCCAAGACTTATGTTTGACTGTCTTGCACTGTTTGGTATTGCGGTCGTACATGGACGTCGATGGTCACCTCTGTGTTCCCGCCGCTCGTTTGTTCCCTTCTCGTAGTAAAAAAAACTTCGTCCGTAACTCTGTCTTTTTGTTTAGACACTATAATTAATATATCATTTATTATTGGTGTCAGGTAGCAGTCAAGTAAGCCGTAATAATTTTATCGTTTTATTTTCGCACATTACACAATTCTTAGTTGTAATCGCGTCTACACATGTCATTAAGCAAATAAAACAGAAAAGTCAGCGAATCGTGGACTTACGATGTGCGATATAACACGAGATAGGCCCTCCCTCTCGGTCCGTATCCGGGTCTATTCATTGCGCGGGGTAACAAAATTTTATTTCAAGTTAAATTGTATTCGGAACTGTACCGCTTCTTATTTATTGGGGTTGAGTATCGAAGCCCCCGGCGCACTCGTGTACAGTCGATTCAATAATAGTATCAATGTGTGTCTTGGAACTGTCTCTGACAATTTTACAAGTTATTTGATGATATCTTTTGTTGTGCCTACGTGTGACAAATTCAATTTTATGTCAGATAGTGACGATTGATGTAAGTAAAGTAATATACAACAGTTTTTACGACAAAAATGTTTTTAGGTATAATATTCAAATGTAATTTTCTTTATTTTTTAAAAAAAATACATCTACTACTGTAACAATAAATCTAGATATGTCATTTTGTATGTTGGTATTATATATTGCAGAAAAGATATGGATATGGGTGCTCTTTGACACTGTCTAAAACTAATAGATGTTCTAGATATGTAACGCTCTTGGACTCTTGTCAAGTATAGCGTTAACACCTCTCTTGTAGATACTCAAGTTATGTTACTATTATAATTATAGTCCAATATAGTGAGTATAGAATAGTTTAAAGTCTAATCTATCGTTACCAGATAGAGTGTGGGGCATCCACCCTCTAGGTGAGCCGATGACTTATTGTGGACGGCAGGAAGTTGTTGGATGCGGAACGGGGACGATCGCAGGTGACACGAATTTTTCCAATAAACTTTAAAAAGATTTTCTATTGCTTAACAGTTTCAAAATAGGTCTAAAAACAC
>JAODUI010000002.1:3585314-3601779 GCA_027563995.1 Papilio gigon
AACCATATCC
Source organism: Papilio gigon (assembly GCA_027563995.1). Lineage (NCBI taxonomy): Eukaryota > Metazoa > Arthropoda > Insecta > Lepidoptera > Papilionidae > Papilio > Papilio gigon. The sequence goes on from JAODUI010000002.1 coordinate 3,585,325, forward strand.
TAACACAAGCTTTTTCAAGCTTACCAGGAATGGTTACAAGAAATATTAGTAAATTAACAAAAATCTAATAAGATTTTATGTACATAAAAAAAACAATAAAATATCAAAGTTAGAAAGAAGTAATATGTAATAGATTATGTCTATAAAGAACTTAGAAAGAGGTCAAACAAAACGATATACACTCAAGAGCAATGAATCGGGTTCATTTAAAAAGACCTATAATTCTAGTATGTATAAGTCTAGAACTAAGAATGTTAGCTTTATAAAATAAAATGTGTTTAATACATAATATAATATCCATTAAATTGAGGTGTGAACACTTCTTAGTTACTGTAAGGTTAAGTTATAAAAATCAAATTTGGGAAAGGGAGACTTTCGAAGATGGAACCACGAAATTACTTCACTTGTGTTTGTTTTTTTTTCTACAAAAAAGTCATATTTTCTAGTAATGTTTTTAGGCGAGATCAGCAGGTTTTTTTTCTTTATGTAATTTTTATTAGATAAGTTACGGTGACTTACAAATTTTATTACTTTTATTTATAAATATTGTCTATTAAACACCGTTTATTTGATGAAGCTAGCATTCATGGTTTGTTTGTTATTACGTCTCTCCAGAACAGATAAAGGAATCATTATAGATTTTGGCACAGACGTAAACAACACAAAGACTGCTAATTAAGTTTTTTTTAGTTCCTTGCGAACTTATCTCATGGTACATATCGTCAATAACATTTTTTAAGACCTCATTAAAATTAAACTATTAAAACTTTCGTGAGACATTTCACTATACTACTTATAAACTAGTCGGTACTGACACCGAGTTGCACGTGAGTTAAGCCGTTTTATAAGTAGTATACTTCATTAAAAGTCTATTTACTCTTAAATGTATTACATATGTTAAATAAATAATGTACTGCCTATCTGAGTATGTAATATCGTGCTTCAGCTTAAGTATTCAGTCTTAGCTTTTAGTTTGTAACATCGTAAAACAATGCGTTTACCCTTGTTCGTAGGAAAACTTTTCGCGAAAATTGATACTTAGCTGAGCACTTTTGACTTCCGACACTATAAAGCTTTCAATTACTTAATGCGTAGAATTTTATACATAAAACCAGTCTTAGAAGTACACTTATGTATATAAAATTACACTAACATTTTCACGCACATTATGTAAAAAAAAATAGTATTTTTTTTTAATATACTTAAATTCTTTTAACCGTTCCAGGTAAGCGTGAAAAAGCTTGTGTTAGGATATAGTTTACGATAATAATCGAAAGGCGGGAATCAAACCTACGATCGTCGTTATTCCGTACCCGTAACCATTAGGCTATTAGCGCTTCAAAATGAATATACATGATTTCTTTGTACTTTAATACTTAATATCATTTAAAAAAGAACACTAAGAAATAAATCATATGATTTTCAAATCAAATGATTCCATAATATAGAAATAATTTTGTTTTAAAACAGCTATATAAGAACAAATAGTAACATACCTAAGTTGATATATTTCGTCCCAGTTGCGCAGAGTAATGTAATATTTCGAAACGTATTTGAAATGTAAAACGTCTAGTTGGGTTGCGATAACGCTAACGTAAAGGAATTCCATTGAAAGCAAAACAAGCGAATCACATTTACCTTTTAGTTTTAATTTAGCGTTCGCGTTCAGTGATTAAGTAACGGATCTGACGTCACTGGCAATGCAATTAGTCTCTTTGATCCCTTTTACACACTGGCGTGACAAAGAAAAGAGGTTTTATGCAATTTAAACCTCTTCGTACATTATGCGTAAAGGTAATTTAATTAAAAAAAATAACCGATGTTTTATGAAGCGTACATGTAACGAATGCATAACATTTGATATATTTAAAACGGGGATAGCATTTTTTTTTTTAATTTACGATCGATATTATTGTGTGATGTTTTAAAGAATTACCTTTTACCACGTATCAAGTTTTCACTCATATTTCTGACTAGCTTTTACCCGCCACTTCGTTTGTAAACGTATCCGTAAACGGCATCTCAGAGAATAATCTATCTCTGTCACAAATTTAATCTAGATACATTTAACTATTGTTACTGTTCACAAATATCCATCCATCTATGCACTCTCATTAATAAGTAACATTTAGCGTCTATATACCAAGCTTAGTAATCGATACTTTTAAAATTACAGGCTATCTTAAATATATTACGACTTGGGATTCATCAAGAAGTGAGCGTATGTCTTTCTCAAAAGCGGGCAACGTATCTGCTCCTCCTGTGTTGTATGTCCATTGGTGTCGATGAACACTTTCGTGTTCCCGTCGCTCGTTTGACATTCCTCTAAAAAAATATTTAATAAAAGTACAAAACAAATGACGTAAGTTCGTAAAGTGATCATAGCTGTAAACACGTTAGTATAAGTGGGTAATGCGATAAAGCTGACGTTACATTATCGATTTAACAGATGCGGTGTCATCAGTACTGATTAACCTTAATATGTGACCGCTGCATTCATACTGCGTCAATTTAATATGACATTATTTTATTTACATATGTGATTTTTTTATATATAATGTACATACTCGGCAAATTCATGCTTACATAATGTAATAGATAACGAAGGATATTACGTAGAACGGGAAAGTTTATAAACTAAACGGGACTTATTTTGAAGGTCATCTTTTAGACGCGACCGCGCTTTGATATGAAAGCCATAACAACCCTACTATAGTATTCATTGTTTATTTAATTTGATTTTACTTTATTTATTATTGTATGCCCTCGGAGACCAGTTTCACTGGCACACAGGAAACAAGAAACTATGACAAACAACTTCTTTACAGTGAAAGAAAATACGTAAAAAATATTCGGAATTTTTAAGAATTTATTATAAATGTTACATAATTAATTTTAATTTGCATTCATACTAGTTTACTCAGGACGATTTAAATATATTAATATTATAAAATATTAAATAACTTAATATTAATATTCGAAGTTTCTAATATATTTATAAGTTTAATGTAACCTAATGATACCTATTAATTTGCATTGCGTCTTAGCTGGCAGGTCGGTGTGTTTAGAAAGTTGAAAGTTTGCACCTATAGGGCTTTTAACAGTACCACTTAGGCCGGATTTGGGCTTTTCACTTTCGCTGTAAAAGTTATTAATATACACGCGCATAATGTTCTCTTTAAGGTATAAATATTGTAATCTAAGCGCCAATAACCTAATGGTTAAGGGTACGGTATTCATTCTATTATTGTACTGGACCATAGCACAAGCCAATAATTGGAATGTAAAAGAAATTTTAGTTAATTGACAAAAATCTGCTAATAAGTAAACTAAAAAAAAAAAATTGGTTTATTTATTTTAATAATTATCAGATCAAATCACTAGCGATCCAATGCTAGTAACTCACCTTAATTTACCTAAATCTTAACTAATTGACAAGTTATCCCTTAATGTGTAAGAGAGTCGAAACTATTATAGAAATACAAGAAAAGACGTGTTTCATTTAGAACAATTAACATAACTATAACTTTTATCAGTAATTCATTAATATCGAAATTGGATAGAACATATAATGATTTATTAAATGCCAAAGTATTCAAGTCTTAATTCGTACGGACTTCCGAAGTTCTTGGTCTTGGCACACCTTACTTTTCTTTCACGAACTTCTTTACGTCGAACGTCTTTTACGAACAACGCATACTTCTCACATTCAGGTAGATATGTGTATTTGGCGGCACGCAGTGAGGTCCTGAGTTATTCATTTATATTGTGTATAGAAAGGAAGCTTAAAGCGATAGATGACCTTACGTAGTCTCTCGTAGGTGGCTGAACTATCTGTTACGAGGCCGCATTCTGCATTTTATATCGACATGTTTATAAAACAATAAAAAATTCCTATTGTTATAAAAATTACATTTATTATTAGTTGACTGATCAATATGCAATTTGCGTATAATTGTGCGTCAAATTGAATTTTTGATTGGCGGTTAATAATTGCCTAATAAAGGAGTCAAAAAGCGTTGTAAACCACGGGTCGGCGATGAAGCGAATGTAAAATTCGCAATAAACAGCGGTCGTAGGGTTGACCAGACACGTTGTTTTTTGCCTCCGGTTATCCTCTCATGATTTATACCGCGCCTGCCCCGAATATGATTACACGTTGGGTTTCGGAAGTGCCCTTAATTGATATAAACGTTGTATTTAACTGAACGATAAACGATGCTTGTTTTTTGTAGTCGTATAAAGTTGAGCTCCGTCATATTTCACTATGTGAATTTACACGTAATAATTTTTAGTAAGATTAGCTACTTACTGTCCATAGTCGCGAGAGCTACTATTTAAGAAAGAGTTTTGAGGTTAGAGTATACTTGATTCAAACATTACCCTAAAGTTTTTACTGATTAAAATATAAAAAAATGAGTATCAAAATTTTTGAAAGTGAACTTTAAAAGGATTCGTCGAAATGGAAATAATTTATTAAGGGAGGTGACGCTACGATTTCGAAAACTTTCGCTATCGCCGGGCGAAGTTTAAAAATGAAAGGTAGTTGCTATGCGAAGTTCTATTAAGGCATGTCTACGTCGATTCCCTTTGCGTGAATGTTCGTTATAATGGTTCGGAAGAGGCTGTAATGAGGAAAAACGACGCGCGTTGTTACGGTTGGGGAGCACGAAGTTTGTGTAACAATAAGTTTAGCGAGCAATTAACCGTCTCGGTTCTTCATTCCTGACGAACGTTGGAATAAATATTAACACTAACCGATACGCTTTAACTTCGACAGTAGTTGTGTAGGAGTGTGTAGAGTAGGTGACCGAGTTTGAATTTAGCATTAAAATTTATAAACGTTGAATTAAAGTTTGCAAATTATTTGTTTCAACTTTTATTTCGAAAAGCGTAATTTATACAATTTCGAAATTTAACTATGTTAAACTATTACTCAACTGTTTACAAACATGTACTTGTTCTTTGATATTTTTTTCTTTTGTTTGCGACTAAGTTGAGATGTGGATGGATTGCGTGAAAGAGGATATGCGTAAGTAGTGTGTGAGTTCAGATATGAGCTGACAGAGATGTATGGAAGAGTAGTACATACTGTGTCGACTCTCTATAGGGAATAGGGCAGGTTGATGATGAAGTTTGTTACTATTTTAAGTAACTGTCAACTTAAGTGACAAACATTTTTAATACAAATAAGGTATTACGTGATATAAACGGATTTCTCTATTCAATAAAAAGTGCAAATACGTTTTTCAATATTTTTATAAAGAGTTAACCAATGAGTCGAAAGGCGAATGTTATTTAACGGAAACGAACATGAATAAAAATAACAGTACGGTTTTCATATCACACATCAAACGTTTATATTTATTCGAAACGCTACAAATTCTGTTTTTTTTTTCGTTGCATAAAACTATCTGACACGTAAACCATGCCAGCTATAAACAATTTTTACGGCACTCTAATAAAAAAAAGTCAATGACTTTTGTATTTACCTTACTCGATAAATTGTTTTTATATCTGAAGGATTGATTTTATTTATGCTTTCGAAATAAGGATTACATTGTTTTTTTATCTAAATTTAATTTAGGGATTTTCGTCCGTTGAGGATGTGCCAACCCTATAGTGGCCATGTTGTATCTCCTCTGTTTAGGAAACGAGCTGGCATAATCGTCCCGCAGCGCTTAAGGTCGGCTCCGATAAAATAGTTAAAACTAGTCCAACACCAGCCGAGCTTCAACTTCTCAACTAACAGCTCGCGCTCCCGCCTGTTCCTCTAACATTCCATTACATTGTTCTTTATCACATTCAATTTTTTTTAATTAAAAATGAATGCAATAAAACTGCGTACTATAAGTACTGCGTATGAGTGAAATAAATTGTATGCAAAAACATTGCTATGAAAACATTCAATTATTATATGTAAAAATGCTATAAAAGTCTAAAAGTATAAATGCTAAAAAGTATGCTAGAAAAGTAGATTATACTTGCGCAAATTTATAAGAAAAAAAAACAAAAACTCTTTAGTTGTAAAACTCAATAGCAAACAACTGGGCATCTTACGAAGCAAGCGATGTCAGAAGGGGAAATTTCCTTGTATTTTTCGTAAGCGTTAACAAGGGGCGCAGACATGATCGGAATATTTTTGTCACCAGTTTCTTTAAGCGAAACGCTTAACACACCGGAAAAAAAGTTATTTAAACTTACCTGAAGATCCGCGGGTACTGTCCGAGATATATACATACGACCTAGAATGTTATTCAATTTAATAAACTACATAAAAAACCTATATAATAATAAAGAATATATTGATTCATTTAAAGTATATTTCATTATCATTTTCATGAATAACATAAAATAACGGACAAGCGTGATCTTTTCGCTCTGTCTGTCCAAAATCCGCGTCCAAAGTAACCTCATCCGCTAGTCATAGACTAATAGCGCAGACTCAATAACTTTTAAGAACACAAAATATACCAGTGTTGTAAATTGACTTATGTAAAAAACAAGGGCGTGAGGTGCCTAAAGGAGGTATATCTAAAACATATCACAAACCTGTACCGCTCTGGCTAGACGTGTAACTGATTTTATATTTCATCGACCGCAATCATATTTTACGACAGATTCTGGAGACACGATTTTATCGAGTTATGCAGACGTTAAGATATCGGATATCTCGACGGCGTCGTGTGTTATATGTCATTTAAAGGACAGAGACATAAATCTAATGGTAGCGCTCGTTTGTAGTCGCCACGTGAAACGCCAGTTTCGGGTGAATATTAACGATATCGCCAATTTTCCGCAAGCTTAACCGCGTCGCAATTTCTCGGCAATTGAGCAATCGTATCACATCACGGGAGCGCGTGGCTACGTCGCGGTGCTACAAAAAACATTCGAAAAGCACGTCGCCGATGTTCGTTTGAAAGAAATTTATTTGATCTCTACCTCACCAGCTTAAATACAAATAGGTAGACAACTTTACGTGTAGTGTACTAGAGCCATAACAGGTATTGGCTCTACCGAAACAAATGATTTTCTCTAATAATACCAAATTAATAGTAATTTGTGTAACTACAAAAAAAATGGAAATTTCTTTTCGTATCTAGACTTTGTTCAAAATGGTATGTAAAAAGATATTGTTGTTTGAGATTACAAGAATATTGGGACACGTTGATTTTAGATAGGAGCTTTACTGGAAAAAAATATCATAAAAAGTTTTCTTACCTAAATTTTTAAACTACGAAGATATCTCCAGCCGATTGGAATACAAATCCTTGTTTAACAAAAAAACATTCCTAAAATAAAAATATAAATTCTTAAATGTTATAAGCTGATGTAACTTCGCTGATATTTTGTCGCCCTCTTGTATACGAATAGCAGTTCAGTAAAGAAGCAAGTAGCGAGGGTCACGGACAATGTTGGGCTTTGTTACCAACGTAATAATAGCTTCGAAAGAATTGCGTAGATTACCGTCACAGTAGCAACACTACAATGGGACCCTTCCACTCTGTGTACAAACCAAAACATTATTCGGGCAGGTCCTTCCAATATTTACTTTTAGGGGAACGAAGAATACGAACTACTCTAATCTTCACAGAACAAATTTGTATCTACTTGTATTTTTCTTTGTCACGAAAGAACAGGATATGTGAACATATATACAAGCTGTCATAAAAAAGCAAAGAAGCAAGCTTACCTCTCTCTCAGACGCTGGCAACGCATCTGCGGTTCTTCTAGTATTGCAGATAGCGTCGATGATGTGAGCACACCGCACATTTGCCCTCTTCTCTTATAAAAAAGTGCCAATTTTATACGGATACGATGTTTTTGTTTCATAAAGTATTAGTAGATTATTTTTGATTTACTTAAATTCCGTGTAACCATTTCAGGAAAGCTTAAAAAAGCTTGTATTAGGATACGGTCCACGACAATAGTCGAATGGTAGGCGTCGAACCGACGACTACGGACTAATGGGGCTTCGTAAATTTTATACTATATTTGGAAGTAGTAAAGGATATTATAGAATAAATCGTTTGAAAACTCGGCAAAATTTACCATCAATGCATTTCGCTTTCATGACATATAAGTGAATACTGCAGAAGTTACGGTGGGAGAGTACGTATCCAATTTTGTTGGGTGTCAAGCACACGCACGTATGCTTTGCAATCGGACGGGTTGTAAGGTCTGCTACACACTCGCGTTTTAACTGTACGTCGATAATTCATCTACAATAAACAATACAAATACGTAACAGGCACCACCTTCTAGTCTAAGCTAAAGATTCAAATGTACATCTTTTGATGATATTCTAAACTTAGGACAATTTAGTACCGCAGTGTAATTAAATTGTGTATCCATACCACGGTATAATAATTATTTAAACACGACTATATCATGTAATACCAAAAATTCCATTTAATTGCCCCCATAGTTCATAGTCAATAGGCTGCTATAAAAAATTGCTTACAAATAAGTTTGAAAGAATTGCAGCATTATCGAGCATTCTCTGTTAAAACGCTTGTTCATCGCAAGTGTACAGCCGATCTTATTCAAGTAAACTGCAGCAATCAGTGACAGGTAATGGGCCGTCGTCGGTAAAGGGATTATGTCGACAAAAGTTACCGTAGTCATGAATATAAAATATGTATCGGAATTAACAGTTCATCGTGGAATATTTTTCACATGTTGTCATTATACGTAACCGTTCTCTCATCAACGAAATTTATTCAATGAATATATTTCAAATTAATTTATAACATCTGTATGTTTTCGATTGATTGCATTTTTTTTAACGTTACTTTTTTAAATTAAAACATTAGTGGATTTTTGTTAATTCACATTTCTTGTAAAAATTCCAGGTGAGCTTGAAAAAGCAATATGCTAGGATATGACAATAAACGAATAGTGGAATTCGAACCCACGACCGTTAGATCGGTAGTCCGTTGGGACTTCAATATTAATATATATATGATATAAACACCATATTATTATTTCCATTAATTGTAACTACAAAATAAAAATGTATTAAATGGCTTAGAGTCGATGCTACGTGGCTTTTTTGTGGTAAACAAATGTATGCGAAACTAAATTGCCATTTGTATGTTAATAAAAGTTTCATTTATTAAACTGATATTTATTTAAACAACCGTCCACTGTTTTGTCGAAATAATGTTATTGTTTGTCGTTTAAAGTGAATAATTGAAACAATATAGTAATCTGTCGACGTATTATATAGTAGTTTAGCTAAAATTACCCAGAAACTCTATCGGATCTCAATTCCGTATGTTCACGTGGGCTGTGACAGTTGATTAATTCAGATCTAATACCGCGATGTACTTGATATTATTACGAGAGGACAATGATATATGTAATTAACGAATATTCAAGTTACTAAGTCAGTTACCATCATCAAGACTTAAAACTTAATAAGTAAATTTAATTATAGACAAACAAATAGAAGAAGACCGAAAGTGTGGCTGGATTGTACTGAAGAGGGTATATATGAGAAGGCTTTGAGTGTAGATACGGCGGCTAACAGAGATGTATGGAAGACTACATACTGTGCTTATATTAGGAAAAGGTCAGGTTGATGATGTATGGGCAAACAAATGCTACTAATCATAATTAAAGCATACTTCGGTGTGTTTTTGTATTGCGAATAAAAATCAAATTAGGATTTCCGCCGCAATAAATTGTTGCTGAAGATAAGAGACATCGATACATGTCAGATTTATCTGTTATAGAAGTATGAATATTGAGACGCGGTTCACAGACATGTTCATATCAACGATAACAAGGTTCGTCAGCAGAACGTTCGTTGCTCGCTCGCTGCCGCCTCGGCTGCACGCGTTTTGTGCTAACACGTACGGTTCACAGTGATTTTACGCTCCTCTGACTCTTGGCACACGAGACCGACTTTATAATACTGTAATATCTTAAAATAAGACCGTACACTCAATATGAATGTCGAAGGAACGGCCAAGTTTGTTAAGTTAAAGAAAATGAAGCTATTTTATTATGATAAGACTAAGTATGGCTAAATTTACACTTATTCTTGATACGTTTTAAAGTTTTTACGTATAGCGTTTTTTTTGGAACAAAATCCGCTTAAATGCGCATTTTACTAGTTCAATCCGGAATAAACAAGTTCCGAATGAAATAAGAAATAAGCAACCGTCGCTTGTTTCCTTACGCTTCAGGGGAAAGAAAAGAAAGTAGGAAGCTGTACGTATGTCCCATGCGGCTGCATATGCAAGGCCGGGGAGCGACGCAAATCTCTCTTCTTCAAAATGAAGTTACGGATCCGTCCAGGAATTGTGTTTTATTTCATATAGCATGTGATACAGGCAAAACTTTCAAACTTGCCAGTAAGCAATTTTTTATCGCATCAAATCCGTTTCCGTTCGCTATGAAATAAAATTCCTATCTTTTTTCAAATAATAAAATTAAAATATTAAGACGATGTTGAAGTTTTCTATCTATAAAACAAATAATAGTAAAATTTTTCAGTGATCGTAAAATTCTTGTGTCCTAATTTATCTTTCTGCATACTAATATTATTATATAAATGCAAAAGTTTGGATGGATGGATTTATTGTTAGACAAGTCCAAATTGGTTCTACAGGTTTGCATGACAATTTGGCAACGCGTGGGATACTTAATAAGTCTTTAATAATTAATATAACACGGACGAAATCACTAAAAGCTAGTTTATAGATCATCATCATCATCATCAGACTCTGCCTGCCCACTGTTGGACATAGGCCTTTCCCAATGCCTTCTACAGTATGCGGTCATCCGCTTTCCACATCCAACGGTAATTTATAGATAATTTTTGTTTGTTGATAAAGAATGTAATGCAAATAAAAAAGTTACGTTAATCAAGCATTTTCGTATACGAATACATCCAGTTAAAACATCATTAGAATAGTTAAAAACTTAACTGAACGACATGGTATAGTCTGTTGTTAGTTAGTTTCACATCAAGAAAGTGTTGCAGAGCAGAAAACATTACAGTTCTAATATTGATTATGTGCACAACGTCAACGTCTAAATAATAGCAGTACTGTAACCTCTATTACTCTGCCAGTCTTCGTGTGAAAGTAGTATTAGCATCTATTAAGGCAACTGGCAAGTGTGGGCGGGTTATGCATACGATTATATTGAAGTGAGTGCATCGCTTGTGTAAGTATGCAAATTATGCAACATCGCTCACTCGTTCCGACGTCGGCTGCTCACTGCTATAGCTCACTAGAATATAAGCTGCCTAACTAAGATGTTTATGAAAAAGCGTTTGACCGAGATGTAAACTAGCGTAACAGATCTTACCAGACTTAACATCATCACCATCATTATCATCATCATCATCATCATGATCATCATCATCCTTTCACAGTGTGTAGTTAAAGAAACTTGCGAAAGAATTGATAATTTAGATTAATAAAAAAAGTATACTGTTATTTTTTTTTATATTACTCCAAATATGATTGATATTGTTCGGGTTAGTATCGGATTCTAACTTGCAATATTGTATTTGGTAGTTTATGGTGAAAACCATTAGACTAGTATAGGCCTTTCGTAATATACAATTCAAATTACAAGGCAATATGAATTGTTAGTTTGTTGTATGTTAAGTCGTAGTTATCTTGCCATACAAATCGAGTGCTTATGACGGATTGAGCTTGTGGCATTGAATATATTTCGTAAGCGACAACAGCGTAATGTTTTGTGTCACGAACTTACAAATTGTTTGGCGTCTGTAACACGTCACTATGTACCAGAATATGACTTGTAATTTAGAACAAATATGTATATATGATAACATACAAAAATACCCTTCATTATCATCATCACCCTTATTTATTCAATGCTGGACACTTCCACCGTATGAGGTCCTCCTTCCGCGTTTAATATCTTCCCACCGGCCGCACGAAGTCAGTCCACATGAAGGACGCCTCACGCTCCGGATCCCAACAGCTGGACCCTTTATTGTATAAAATGTTATTTCCAAAGACACCCAGGCGACTGTATGGACAGTATAAATCTATTAATGATCGATTTGGTACATAATTATACAAAAGTATTAATAAAAATAAATATTATTTACTTGAAATGTTTACTTTTTTTGTTTTATTAATAAATGAAATAATATCACAAATGTGTTCGTTTAATCATTCAGAGAAATCAGGCAGCCGTATTAGATTTTCGAATGTAAATAGGTTCGTTAGCTTAATTAAAAGAAAACCGACTTTGATGATACGAACGGGAACTTGGGAGATACATGATTTAAAAGTTTTCTTGATAACACATTAATCACATTTTATATCATGAATACAGATGAGGACCATCAATTATACAAAGATGAGGTGAAAGTTGGATGCTATTATAATTAATTTAGACGACAAATTATTATATATTTTATATGTAGGTCATTTATGTTGCAAAACACCGGAGCCAAATTCCTGCCTATGTAAACAATTAAGCGTCTAACAGTAAACACGGTGTGATTTAGACATCAACGTCTCAAAGCCAGCCAGTTTACACTGTATTTCCAAACATCGACACGGCTGATACTCGAGCGATAGGTGATTCCACACGTTCACTCCGCTCAGAGCGCACGCCTCTACAACTCAAACATTAAACAGGTGACAACCCTAAGTCACTTTTAAATTAATTTAAAAATCGAACAGTTTTACATTTTTTTTCTTTTGTTTCAGATGCCCGTGAAGGTTTTACTTACATGATCGGTGTATCGAGAAGAGAATATTGTGCAAAGGTGTAATGAAATGTGAATTTAGTGTTGACAGTGTTAAAATCTAGTTTCTCTTTAGTTTTTTTTTAAATTGTTGCCCGATGATGCTTTACGTGTAACGTTGTTGACGTTTGGTTCGCTGAAAATCCAACGCGATGGAGACTGAAGAACTTACGAAACTTGTGGACGGGATTTATAAGGTAGGCTGTTTTTATTATTACTAAATTATAATGAAGTTACATAAAGATTACAAAAAAATATTATTTCAATTGCGTAAGGTTTATAAAAATATGTTAAGTTATTCGGTATAAGTTATAAATTAAGTTTCACTTTAACATTTTTAACATTTTTATATAAAATAATTTTTCAAATAAGTATAATTACATATCTTGACACTTCTACTTGCTTTGATTAAATAAAATAATATTACTAATTTTATTTTAAAATCATCTTAAGGAATAAATTCACGATGTTTTCATGTAAAATTCAATCCTTATTTATCATCATCATCAGCAGCCTTTGTCTGCCCACTGTTGGACATAGGCCTTTCCCAATGCCTTCCACAGTATCCTTATTTATACTGACTTTAATTTTTTTATGCGTTATTTCTATATTATAATGAAGCAATTTATTTACAAATTCATATCATAGTATGATGGAATCGTATCGAAGCGCCAATAGTCTAATAGTTATGGGTACGGCGTATCGATCTAGCGGTCGCGGGTTCGAATCCCACCATTCGACTATTACCGTGAACCATATCCTAACACAAGTTTTTTCAAACTTACCAAGAATGGTTACAAAAAATATTAGTAAATTAACAAGAAAAAAAAAGCTTAACTATTATTGAGTGTTGTATAGAAAAGTGAAAATAACACGGGTAATTGAATTCAATTCAGCAACTCAATTGAGTAGACGGATCTCCGTGCACCTGCCTCGTAAATGTCAAGGTCAGAAAGTCAACCGACAACTTAGAAATATTTACTTGGGAATACATCTCGTAAGATTTCATCGACTTGTTGAATACACTTACGTATAGATTAGCATTTACATTGAAAGAATTTTAAATAACTCGCTTAGTATTGTTATTATGTATTTTAATAATAAAACCTAGTTTATATTGATCAAAACTTCACGTGTATTAAATATTTTACAATAATAATAGTTTGGTTATTATTAAATTTCATAACATAAACGAAACTCATGTAAACTGAGTCGAATCATCGTTTTCTGTAATCTATTGAAACAAGACCTGTTGAAAAATAGTTTGATATTTTGTTATAGCAACCTTTTAGTGTTGTAATTAATAGTCCGTCAATAGTCCAATAGTTAAGGGTATGAATTTCCGATAACATAATCAAATTTTATTCTTTCTTAATTATATTATTTTGATTAAAACATAAAACATTTTATTAACTAAACGGTCTTAAACCAACATTTTGTTGTCAATTAAAAGAATTAAAAACCCATGGAGGAAATTAGGAGATTTCGCGTTCGCAGCGCAATTACACTGCCGATAAAGAAAAAGATAAACTGATATTAGTTCGGCTTGGAGACCAATTTGATGAAGTATATATGTGTGAAATAACATATATCAAAGAAATAAGTTTGCACATTTTTTTGATGTAATACTACAGAGCCAATTATCACGTTGTCCTTCACAGCGTCAAATGTTAGTTGATTAAATTGGGTAGGAAATTAACTTCCTATACTATGCCAATAAAAACATGTTAAACTAAATGTAAGCGATTATAACTTATGTTTAATGAAGTACAGTGTCGCTTAGATAAAAAAAATAATAGAGACATTAAAGTCACAAACAGTTTCAACGATAAACGTCGTATATTCAAGGATATTTGTAGTATTAGGGACAGTCGGACGATTACGAAGGTGAGATATAATGAATATGATAATTATACGCCTTAGTTCTATATTAATATACGTCGAAATATTGTAACGTATTCGTCAAATTTAGTGTCCTGAGTCATTTCAATTTTATTAGCTTAAGGCTTGTTTTGTAATGTTTATTACCCTAGATACCGTAGCTTTATTAGAGCCCGCAGAACAATAAAACCTTACAATTTGATTACTAGTTTAATAGTTGGCACAGGTAATAAAAAATAAAACTTTCATCAAAATGGTACGTCCACTAAGTGATAAACGTTTAACTACTATAATGTTTTTTTTTTGCTGACGAGTTGCCTACTTTATCTTTAACTAGTAGATCTTAAATTACGTAAAACATACGTTTTTTTAATGAGTTGAAAAATATACTAATTTAATCAAACCATATCCTGTATAGTTTACTACAGAGGAAGTTTCTTAGTGAAGAAGCTATTCATACACATATGGTCGTTTGCAGATTTGATAAAAGCTTTAACAATTGCTGCGGCATCAATTTTTGCGTATTTACCATGCGGTACGAGGTGCTATCGACCCGCTCCAAGACTAAAAGTTAGTGTGACACGTGGTCCATTAGACCCCACATCCCATAACAAAGTTTTCCTTTCGCAGCACAGAAATGTATACGTCTTTTCTTGCACCACAGGGAAGTTTCATTAGGGATGATTTAGACCTCGTTTCGCACCGAAATTGTTAAAGCCCGATTGCAGATAAAACCTAGATAAAAATAGCTGTATAGATTTTTTTTCAAAGAAAAACGTTGCTAAATGCGGTTAGGGTCAACCAAGAGAAAATATTGCGGAATTTTTCCATTTAACATTAGAAGACGAAAAACGAAGTTCGTAAGACGGATGCCACTAACGTTCCCTAAGACTAATAATTGAGTTACGAAAAAAAAAAGATTGCAAAAACTAAGCAATACGTGCAAAAACTTTATACCTTAAATTATGTATATAGAGGTAAAGCAACAGTCGTGGCTGTCGTAATAAGCGGACCGAAACTGAATTTTAAACGCCTTGTTTAATTATCTCACACCCATTCACAAATTATTACGAAAATAAGAATGCCAAGGCTGTATACGTAACACAGCTTAGAGATATGCGTCGCATTTGTCTCCCTTACGATATCGGGCGACGCATCGTAACTGACGCGATGAAACCATCATCCACCGACCTGTCGCTCTTCGGATAAATTAAGAGGTACCCCTTATTTCAAAGGTCAAAGTTCACTGGTTTCACGTTACCCAGTTTTCTCCCCAGAATGAGATTGCTCTGCGACATTAAACCAGCCTAATGTAAATTTTCGTCGTAAAGGCGTTTGTTTGTTCGTGGAGGCGCTCGTGTCGAGTATGGTACGATTTCCTTTTGTCTATGGGAGGATTCTAGAATGTATGGAGAAAAAACAATTGAATATCGGACAAGCAAACTGTTAAGAGTACCTTAAAAATTTGACTAAAAATAGTAACATATCTCTAGCCATATAACAACAATGCTTATTATCAATAACAGTTGGTTTAAACAATTTTTTTAACATTTCCTAGTATTCATATCCATATCTTCGAGAGCTTCGGTGGCGCAGTTGTTAAGAGCTTGACGAGTCCGGACCGTACTCGACATTGTCAAAGTTCGATCCCCGCCGTGTACCAATATGTTTTTCAATTTTCGAATTGCATATGTACATTATCTGACGCTCTTATGGTTAAGGAAAATGTCGTGATGCAACCTACATATATCGGAGAAGAAATTCAAAGATATGTGTGAAGTCAACCAACACGCACTGGGCCAGCGTGGTTGACTATGGCCTAG
>JAODUI010000002.1:3608812-3619617 GCA_027563995.1 Papilio gigon
GGGGCTCATCTTCAGGGTGAGTGGGAACGGTACTATCGCGCGTTCGCGGCCCGTCGCTCAACGGCGGTAGAATATGTTAGAGGTAAGCAATAACTGCAAACATAAAGGTCATTTATTTAAACAATATTACATACAAAAGATAAGTGTTTTTTTTATAACAAGCGACGCTAAGAACAATAAACCAATCAATACATGAATATCTACATTAAAAAAAGAGTCAATGAAATTAGACAAACTTTGTACGGTCACGTATAAATTTCCGTGCGTCGTAATTAAATAAAACTATTTTTAGACTTGACGACTCGTTGCCATAAATGGCTTCTTACAATAGTTACTTTATACTTTCTAAATGTAACAAGCAACCGAGCAGACTGACCGCGAAATCTAAATTACACAAAACAACAGCTCCATGTTACTTTACTTATTCACTAGTCGAAGCTAACGCGAATATTCCATTCAAAAGAGGCCTCTCGCGTACATAGTGACCGTAGCCAATGTGTGAATAGCGGTGCGCTCTGTCGATGTCGACTCGACGACAAACTCTGAGAAAAAGTTAGCGCGCGACGAATTCCAAACTAAAACAAAAACGAACTAGTTCGCTATCCACGATGGGGAATCGCTGATGGTCCCCGCGCAGACCGTCCCGGATCGCTTTCCAATCAAATTATTGGCTAGTTATTTGCCAAAGCGATGGCAATTCTTGTTAAAGTATCGAGAATTTTTAAGTAGCTTGTTAACGTCAAAAAAATCTAAATGTATACTTGAACTATTTTCTGCACCATCCTGTAACAGGACCGGACCTGGAGGACCGCATACTGCGGAAGGCATTGGGAAGGGCTATGTCCAACAGTGGGCAGACAAGGGCTGTTGATGATGATGATGATGATCCTGTAACGTTATTATTTCATTTATTATTTATTATTAAATGTATGCTTTCTTATTTTCAACTCATTAAAGCAATTTATTCCCGTCCCTCATTTTTTTTCGCTTATTTCTATCTCTGTTTCCCCTTGTGCATGATTGAATGTTCAAAGGTCGTTATTATCTGTCACGAACATAAATTGCTTGGTTAAGGTCAAAGCTTCGTATAAATTAAACAGACGATGACCAATACCGTATGTAGAATTGTAACACTGGTATCTAAACAATCATTAGTGTCGCTATAGCGTCGGTACGTTCCCAATCAAAGCTGATTACAATTCCGGGCGGTTAACACGTAAATCCGATGTGGATAAATATTTGCACGACAGGTTGTAAAGCGTACGTGCCCCGGAGGATTAATAGCGGGGATACAGTTACTCGACCGACGGCCCACAGTAAACATCAAATTTAAATAAACTACCGATCAACAGGACACGGATTCTAATTTCTCAAGTGAATTTTATTAATAATAGATGGCGTTGATATCAAATTAGAACACGCAATATTTTTAATATTTATATACACGTAAACTTAACAAAATTCTTTTTATGCCGATAAATTGCTAGCAATTGCAATATAATAATTTTGTTATTGTTTCTTCTTTATTAAGTACGTACTCGATCAAATTGTACAATTATTTGAAATTTTCAATGACATTGCTATTTTAAAAATAAAGGAGCTTAAATTAGGCTAATACTAAAATAAGTTCGTATTTTCATTTCATCATGTCCTCTAAATTTCCAGTAAAGGTAAACGACTTGAATACAAATCGCACGCGCAATAACATGAATTTTCATCCTCCCGGTGGAAGGGAGGAGGGGTATTTAAAGAATTTCATTATGGTAAGACTCCTAGACAAGGCTCGGAATTCATTTCGTTCTTGAAACGCACCTAACAGACTTCGAATTATATTAAAGTTCTTGAAAAAGAAAACTTACAACATTCTAATTAAATATCCTGAAATAATAAATACATTAATGACAAAATTATTCAAATTAACATCTTATTTCTATATTATGAAGGATTAAATTACTATGAAACTTTCTATCTATTAATATAACTTACATAACCCAATCGATTCTATCGAGTCACGTAAAATGTTATAAAAGATTATCGGTCTGCGAAATAAAGGAAAAGGAAGCGAAATATAAATTTATAAAGCAGATAATAATAATGTTATAGTGGCTAGTTGATGATTGATTTCATTTTGAAATACGTTTGCATCTGTTTTTTTCTCAAGTCCTTTAATTATCTCAATATTTGGAAGCTAAATTAACATTTTCTCAAGAATCACATTAACTTTTTTTTATATGAAAATATATCAAAAATAAAACGTTAAAATGTAATGAATTTATTTAGAGTATATTTGTTATATGAAATAAGGTTTGTTAGTGTGACAATCTTTCATGACTTTACTCTAATTAATATATTTATAAGAACGTTTTATAATATATAATAATATAGTATATATAATAAGCAATGTAAGGAATGCGGTTGGTTTAATCGTGACTACAATAGTCTGTACTGCGTATTTCACGACGTAAATGCAATCTACCTATATCTACATTACCTGTGAAGCCTGAGATTTGCATAAAGCTCCTTGAAACTGATATAATCGTATGGTCGAGATATAAAGTCTCTTCAGTTAACATGATTGCCAAGTTTCACTCAGTCAACTTCGCAGGCAAAAAATCATCAATCATTTTAAAAGGTAAAAAATTCAGTAGTAACGAACATTTTACTGTAATAAATATTTATTTACTATGTTTTTTTAATACTTAGAAAATAAACTTTTTTTTTAGTCATTACATGTATGAAACTAAAAATTAAAAATAAGTTTATAGATGGATAAATTTGATGATCGAAATGTCATTTGTTCAAGTTATAGCGGTAAAAGGTTAAGTTAGTCACGTTAAGTTGCGTTCACGAAACCTTTATCTTGAATCGTGCGGTGAATTGTATAGATGATTCATAAGTACAGGAAATTTATTGCATTCAAATGATTCTAGCTTCCTTGCCACAACCACAAACTAGTAAAAAGACCATCTTAATGACTATACTTATGTAAAGCGGAAACTTTTTTTAAATTTGTTATGTAGGATCTCTGCTACCAGGGCACGGATTTGAATAATTCTATTTGGTAGAAAGAATTTACATCATTATACCAGAATTTCACTTGGGTTAAGCCTCTCGGAGTAGGTATCGAAATATAAACTGTTTAGACCCGTTTGCTTATCTACACTTACCAATAAGGCACGATATCTTGATTATAAAATTTAAGTCAGCAGAGTTTGTTTTATTTTAATACATAATGTTTTTAACACTATATAAATGGGTATATTGGTACACAAATAATTCAATACAATATATCTTGTATTATAGGGGATACCCTTCTAATTCTTGTATTTAAGAACCGTTTAAAAAGATATGAAGTAAAAGTTGTTTGGAATTCAAGGTGTGGCGATTTATTGAAACACAATGACCCCAACGACTGTGTTTGTCCATAAATAATATTTTCTTACGGTTCATGAGTTTCATATATTCGTTTCCCTTGAGCGTTTCGGGACCACCCTATTATGGTGACTAGGACATAGTCAACCACGCTGGCTCACTGCGAGTTGATATATATTGACATCTGCAGATTGCGTCACTATGTGATCTTTCAGCTGAAGAACGTCGGAGTTTCATTTAAAGTACATATTTAAAATATTGGGTTATTTGATAGTTGGAATAAATTAAGCGATATCGAATTGTTCAAATTTTATTTAAACACATCGGTAAATGTGATAAAGCTTTACAAAATCCGAATATTTGACGAAGCCGCAAATTATAGCGGCCGCGGGGAAACTCGTTTTTGTCTGTTTCATTACAAACCGCAATTGATGAGCACATTCAATGTTTAAACTTATTATATTTTTATAAGGCACAATCGAATTTTACCAATTAATTATACACCAGTCTACAATTGAAGTGCAAATTATATTTTTACAATTAACAAATTCTACAAAACAAATTGTTAAAAATAAATCAAAATCAAATTCGGTGCCAATAGCCTAATGGTTAAGAATACGTTCCGATTAAGTAGTCGGTTCGAATCAAGCCATTCAATTATTGTCGTAAACAATATCCTAACGAGCCTAGAAATTAGTTGGAGTGGTTAAAAAAATATAAGTAAATCAACAAAAATCTGGTGATATTTTATTTAAAAAAAATAATTCATTACCGTTAGAAATTATCTTCAATTGTTTAATTATTGGATTCAAATAATTATACACAAAAGTACAATTTAAGTAATCAACTATGTGACAGGTTATTTAATAGACAAGAAAATAACATTGTCTTCTCTACAATACTGATTAAAGGAAATATTTTATCATTTAAGAATCATATACGAATAGGGCAACATTCCGGATATTATTTGAATTCCTAAAGTATTAAGAATTAATGTAAACAGAAAAAGAATTGAACTGCCAGAATGCAAGATTTCTAGTTTTGTTTTCACGTCAAAACAGAATGTACCTCAAAGAAAGTCACCGCTCGCCCTTTTTCATTTCTCCTCACCGGAAATCAGTTGAATGTTTTATCAAACTCTTTGTACTTGTACTGTCGAAAGCATACTCAAAAACAAATGACAGTCCTTGACTACGTTTCACAAAAAAAAATGAAAAAGCATTCTAATTAATTTTTGTTATATTTACCGTGTAATGAATTATTTGGTATTTTATAATTATCAAATCTAGTTATCTATCTAAAATTGCAATTCATATTTACATGAATTGTTGAATATTATTTCTTAGCATATATACTTTAAATTGGACGTATGAATAACATCAATATGATAATTAAGTTAGCGTATAGGATAAAAAAACATACAAAGACACGAAGCCAGACAATTCCTGCTTCTTAGAATGCGGCAGTCGGAGCACATTGCTTTTAATAAAAAAATAAAAGATATCAATCTCTCAATACACAATGAATTAGATATACGATTCATATGTAATTATAAATTGAAATATATTCTCGATAAGTCATTCGTGCGTAACGTATCCATTACGAAATAATTTGTTATAACGAAAAAAAACTCTGGGAAAAGTCATTTCAATTCTAACCGTATTATATTTGGAATCACAGTACTGAAGTTGTTTATAGGTACCTTTATATATGTAGAATGTTGGCCTGACTTAAAATTCGTCTAAGTAATAAAATAGTTGCATCGATACTTCCGTTGGCATTCCGTTTATAGGCATTGGGAAAGGCCTATGTCCAACAGTGGGCAGACAGGGGATGATGATGATGATGATGATACTTCCGTTTCTCATAGCCGTCGCATATTTTTGCATCACAATACTTTACAAATTCAATTTTATTAAACAATCGATTAAAAAAATCTATTTCTATGAAAAAAAATCTATTCATCTTAGTTAATTAATAAAGTAAACATATAGATATGTACTACGGAATTTTGTTTTATTGTTGTGTTCGATTTTTTTAGGATATGGTTCATGATAATAGTCGAATGATGGGATTCGAACACACGACTGCTAGATCGATAGTCTCTGACCATTATGCTATTGACGATTTGTTTCATACAAGTAGTACATATTTTGTATGTGTGACAAAGGTTGTTCTAATTAATATTCTGTATATATCCATACACCACGTGATAAATGTGATCACAAAAGTTAATTTAATATTCGGATATGATAAGACATGTATAAATGTCTTGTTTGCAACTAATTACGTATTAAAAGACCGGTCTAATTTGCCAGCGGCCGTCGAGCGATTAGTTATCTAAAGTGAAAGTGATAAAATAATTCTAATCACATTTTTAAATGTTAAACCAGTTTGTTCTAAATTTCACTTTTGTTTTTTTTTTTATAAATAAATGGCAACACTTTTGCTACTATATTCAAGTGTTCCAGTATATACAGAAATATAAAATCAATGAGATGAATTTTAAAAGATACATGTAAACATTTTTTTCATTACATTCTATTTTTATATAATAGTAGATTTTTGATAATTTACTAATACTTATTGTAACCTTCCCTGGTAAGCTAAAAAAAGCTTGTATTGTATGGTGCAGGACAATAGTCGAATGTCGGGTGTCGAACCCACGACCGCAAGAGCGGTAGTCCCCCTTAACCATAAGGCTATTGGCGCTTCAAATTGTTACAAACATTTTTCATCGACGGTATTACAATCATTATAGTCATTTAGTTTTTCTATCTCTGTTTATTTATCATTATTATCATCATTAATTATTTATCATATTTATGATTATTTATCTGTCTCTTGTTTTTTTTTTCGTTACATGTTATTGTGAATGTAAGATAATTTTACTGTTCGTATACCTTAAATAAATAAATAAATAAATTTACTTTTTATGTTGACACATTTTACAATTATGTTGAAACATCGAAAAATATGTTATTGGTTTTATGAAACCTTACCTCAGTATGTTTCAGCGTGTGACGCATAAAGTATGGCACGCCAACATCAGCCGCAACGAAATGCTACGGGGAACGACCGGGTGTTAATCTGAGGGAAGTTTTTTGTTGGTGGTAGGAGTGACAATAATATCGCAAATATAAGGGTTAAGCTATTGTAATATAAACATCAAATGTAAACATATTTACTTTAATTGTGTACATTTTGTCAAAGTTTTCGTTTAAACTAATAATTTGTCGTCAACTTACGACCCACCAAAGGGCTCGGAGCCTATCATATACTAGGGGTGAATAGGTCACATAAATATTTAGATTAGCTTAATTAATATATTAGTCCTTAATATTCAAATTGCATTGTTGTTTATAATGCATTTATAAAACGTTCAGTCTACATTCTCATTTTGTTCGCTATAACCTTAATTCGTTTTAACTAATGTCGTACTAAGTGTTTTTTATAATAATTGAAAGATTTCAGTCCATACTAGGTATGGAAAATATACGTACATTCTTTTACTATTTAAATAAAAAAAAAAACAGGAATTCATATTAACATACGAACCAATTAAAACTATAAAAATAAAAATGCTGTTGACTTTGAATGTATAATTAAACCTGTTCGATAGGATACATCGCTGGTTACGAAGCTTAGACAAGAATGCCAACCTTGGTGGAGCTCTAATTGTGGTCATAGGCGAGAGTGAACGGCTCAGGTTACAATGCCGAACAATACGTTCAGTCGTCAATACATGTTCTGTATACCCTACCATACGATCTATTCATAGACATGACCTTGTTTTGATGCTAAATACAAACGATTATTAAAATATGTTTGCGTCATTTTTAAACGGATTTAATCATCTATTACTAATTCTACACAATGCATTTTATATTTAAAACGTGCCTCATATGAATATGATATTGTAAATTATTGTTTTAAACAATATACGTTTAGTATTATTGATTGAGACCAGTATAGAACAGATTATAATTGAAAGGAATTATACACCAAACATATTCAAAACACAAAAGAAATTATTTTCTGAATTTATCATTAAAATAAAGCCAAAAGCTAATCTGTGCTGTACTTTTTTACGTGCTAAAGTACTTAGTCAATGTTGTCTAGGCTTTTCATCGCAAATACGCAAGAAAAAACTTAATTAATACAAACTGTCTTATATGGAAATAAATGATCAATTAAATCATTGGAATTTTTCTTCTATGTTTTATAATATGTACGAAACTATGACTTACCTATAAATAAATCTCTATCTAATAAATATCGATAAAAACAAACAAAATAAAAAATCTTCCAAACAAAACTTGAGCTAATGTTGACCCTGTCTACCCGTCCCTTAGATAAAGATGAAAAATGAAATTTCTTATACATTCAAACAAGGAATTTTAATCTTCCACTTTTACATATTTGCCGAGCGCCGGCGCGCCGACGGAAACTTTTGTAAAAAATTAAACTTTCCAAAGTGCAGATCGAAGTCGAGCCGGCTACGCCCGCTCATTTGAATCCCGACTCGCTCCGCCTTTTGTAGTCAACTTCATTTAGCGAACTTAAAGGACTCTTTTTATTTTGGTACCGGCGAACAATTTAAGAGATGCATTGTTGAATCGGTAACAAATTGCAAGGCATGATTGCGTTAAGAACTTTATCGGCCGGCTAGCTTTGGGGCTTATCGGGATTTAAGTCTCTTTTCGAACGTTGTTAATTAAAAATGATAGAATGGATTTTATTAAATCAATTTTAAGAACTTTCTAGTAGACACAATGAAACGGGTCAATATAAATACATTATATATTTATAGTAAATTAATTTAATTAAATTAATGATTCATGATATTGCAATAAGTTTTTTTAATCTTTTATAACACCTATAGAAAATAAATAGCAATATTTAATAATGAAAAATAAACCATAATTTATTTAATGCATATACTAAATGCTTACTAATTTAATTAATTGTCCGTTACACAAGTTGCATGAAGTAAATGCAAGTAAATATATTGCATGTTTAATGTTGTTGCAAAGGAAAACTGAATGTTGTAGTTTTATTCCCCGCCGAGCTCGCAGTCAGATCAAACAGCGGGGAGTTGTTGCAGCGAGCCCAACAAGTGTTCGGAGCAAACATCTCGACTCCAACACAACTTGTCCAACATTTATTTCGATTTATATTTTTATTCAGAAAAAACATTACCTACATGTGCTCTGATATATCCGACAAACTAATACTTTAAAAGAGTCACATCACTTAAAATATTAACGTCGGTACAGTGCGTCGTGTGACGGAATTTTTAAGACGATGTTCGGATTTGCAAGTCACCTCAGATCTCACTCTCCAAGACAGCAAGGTTCGCTATTGAAGTATCGTTAAATTGTCAGAAAAACGAACCTAGGGAAACAGCGAATGTGGACACAAAAAATATTACTTGTATAGAACAAATTTCATTTATACTTTGTTGATAAAAACGAGTCGTACGTGTGCGCAAGACATTAGTAAGAGTTGAGGGGAAAGGGAAAAGCAGAAGGGAATGTCACGAAGTCCGCCTTAGGCAATTTGCTACCAAATGTCATTCGCTACGTGCCATACGAATGAAAAGGAAAGGATAAGCCCTGTATTACTTTAGAAATGGTTACATTACAATGTAACGTCTCACTTCTTATTTATTACTGAGTAAGTCAAGAATGTAGAATCATAATTGACTGTCAGATGTTCATTTATATTGTTAATAACTATCGGATGTCAAATGTTTTATTCATTTGTTTTAAAGTAGTTCTTAATTGTAAGTGAAGGGAATACCTGTGTCAGTAATCCTTAGCCTAGAGTTTCTGTTTAGAATCGGTTGTCATCATACGATATCTATAATGTGCGTAGTAATTTCTTTTCTAATTTCCATAACCATATTTCGAAGCCTCCTTACCGTAGTTAATTTTTATAAGTGCGCATCTATTTTTCTTTTTTTACCCTCAATTTCAGTATTCTATATACGAAACACCCCCGAAGATTTACGCGGCTGACGCGAGCAATAACCGACCGGCCTACGAACACTCTGTTCCCTATTTTAAAATGTGCGCTCGAAACCAGTGAAATATTGCTTCCCGCCTGACACCAACGACGCTTCATACATTTAAGTCATCGTCGAGAATTGATCGGACGAAATAAGATGGGGCCGGATAACTTATTTAAAACGTTACGCCGATGGCCCCTACGTCTTCAAATTAAGTGACGAGACATTTAACAATTCACTTTACATTGTTAATACAATTATAACTCCGACCTTGTTGTGAAATGTACAAAGCCAACACCAAGTAATGTACCCACACTTTATCGATTTTACCGTATACTCAAAAGCAAAGATACGAAGTAAGAAATGTTATGCTATGAAGAAAAAATATACATTGTCTAAAATGTAAGTTATCTATAATTCGTATGTACAGGATGTTACAAAACTCTAACGTCACGAATGTAGTTCGTATCAAACATCTAAATTTGTCGAGGAACGTGATTTGATTTGCGGGCTCACTGTTATTGTGCCATAAAACAGAGCCGGGGGCCGGGAGAAGTAAACTTTTTGATCTTGACAATCCTCTTGGGGAGGCGCGTGTGGATATCATATGGTTGTAGGAGTAATGAAATGAATGTTTGGAACATGAACTAAGTGCACGTCACAAATATTCTATACAATTTTATATGTTATGTTTCGGAAGCCACGCGTCGGTGTGTTAATATTGTGACATTTGAGATTGTCATTTGTTTTATTGTATATTGACTCCAATATTTTAATTTTAATTTTGTTCCAAAGTTATGATCGAATAATCTAGAACCCTTAGCGAAGGTAACGTCTATAAAGTAAATATCGATGGCGGCTAATACAAATAAGGGAGCAAAATTTAAGTTCGCCAGATCGTAAAACACATTAGCACGTAGTTGGGGCTCACGCGTGCCGCGCGGCGAACGATATTGGGGTAAAAGGGAGAATGCATTGGCTTTTTGTAATGTGCCAATAACCTGGGGATTAGGACGACGGAATCTGACGCGAACTTTCATTTTGCTCTCGACATTTACGTGTTCTAATACGCTCGCAAGGGAGACGTTAGCTTCACAATTATGATAGACCACGGAAACTGTATTATGTCGACAATTTTCAGCTCACTGTACGTCCTCACTAGTAGGCTTGGAACCTATTATAAGGAGTAATTTTTCTGTTAGTGCTAGCATAATTGTCATTGGTGAGTTTAAACGTACATTATAATAATTAAAGTGTTTTTAATCGCTACTGGATGCTTTGTAACTTACTAATAACTTGATGCCAACTGGCTACACAAATCTTTCTATAATAATTAACGGTTTCAGATATACTACTTATAAAACGGCTTAACTCACGTGCAACTCGGTGTCAGTACCGACTAGTTTCGAGCCCATCGGGG